>CM022878.1:35367800-35386897 GCA_012654025.1 Pachypsylla venusta | reverse complement strand
GTTTTTTAAAAGTTAGTATTCTTTACCTTGTGTCAATTTTAACTCAACCTACACTAGGCTACGAATACAAGGAAGACGTGAGAAGCATGATATTCAGCTCATTCATTTGCCACGCCCATGGAAATGAATGATCTGAGAAAATAGATGATAATTCTATAAGCATTTAGACAATCAACATTGATGCGGACGCGTTTACATTAGTCAAGTTTTTTGAATCAAGAGACTTGATCAATGTAAATGCGTCTGCATCATTCGACGTTCGAGATCCAAACCGAGCACGACAAAAGTAATGCTATAGAATCACTCTTTCCTTTATCTTTTATTTCTTTGGCCACGCTCTATCAGATGACCCTTTTCTTAGCCGAATTTCTTTACAAGTGAATAGGTGGAGTTGTAATCGATTCAGATCAATCGAGTATACAAAATATAGATACTGCAAATAAAACTAGAATTAAGCATAAAAACACACACAAAAACACACTATTTTATAATATTGAAATATTAATGGAGGCTCTGGACTTTAGAAAACACAGATGATGCCACTCCCGGTAGTTTAATAAAGTCCGAACCAAAAATGAAATGAATTTGAAAATATACCGGGTGACCCCGAAAAAAACGATAAACATTTTGTTGATATAATAGAAAAAAAGATTTATATATTTTAATTTTGGTCGGATTGACTTTTTCAAACAAGATCTAATTTGATCTAGAATTTCATATAAAATATTTTCATAATCTAATTTGAAGAATTAGATCCGACGAAAATTAAGATATAAAAATCTTTTCTCCTGACAAAAAAATATTGAATCATATTAAATTATTGTCTAAATATATAAATCAGAAATTTGTGTGTACCTATGTGGTAGAGGTTGTCTGTTCCAATACCACAGCCCAGACTGCAGCAGACATCAAAAAATTGATGAGAATGGACCACCCCAAAATCATGGTCTGTCACCCCAAGAAAATTATCAGAACTGAAATATGTCAAGTCGTTTTCGAATTACGGCCAAAAATCATGGTCTGTGACCCCAAGAAAATTATCAGAACTGAAATATGTCAAGTCGTTTTCGAATTACGGCCAAATATCTAATTTATTCACTAAAATCGGACAGTCACGGTCGGATATCTTCAATTTTGTCGCGACAACATATCAACTCAAGACGAGAAAATTTTAGGAGGCCGTTTAGTCTTTATTTTAGGACGTTTCCTGCAAAGGTACGGCCAACCATTCCAGAGTTACGAGTTCGAAACTGGGCAAAATGAAATTTAGAAAATACTAAAAAGTCAAAACGGCCGTGTTTCTAAGGTCCCTGGCGAAACATTTAAATTTTGTTTTTTTAAAGGTTGCACTATACAGGGTGGACACAAACCCATACTCCCCCCCAAAAAAATAATTCGCCAATAAGTTAATAAACGAAAAAAGTTTTCTCCTTTTCCTGGGCCATCAGGTATATTTTCATGTCACTTTCTTATTTGACATTAAAGCCAAATAAGAAATAATATTAAAGATGTATTGAATTTAGAGATGGTATTTAGGATGTTTGCAGTCATTATCAAATGTAAATTTCAATAAAAAATTGTGTATCAACTGCATAAAATATAGGTGAGTCACGAGCGCTTTCGTTTGTTACGACATTCTCAAGTACACTCAACTTGAGAGTCTGCTTAAGAATTTCGTAACCGACGAAAGGGCCCGTGACTCACCAATATTTTTGCAGTTGATACAAAAAGAATCATTAAAATTTATATTGAAGATGTATCAAGTAATAATAAAATATAAATTTTAAAATAATTTTGTATCGACTACATTTAAAATAAAGATGGTGAAATCGGGATACTGTGTCAAGTACAACCATAATAGCGGTTGTTACAACTAAAAATTTTGAGTCACGAGCACTTTCGTCTGTACGACATCTTCCAGTAAACTGTCTTTGGACAGAAGAAATTCACAAAAAGATATCGAAACAGACGAAAGCGCTTATGAATCAACAATTTTAATTTGTAGTCAATGCAAAATCATTTTAGAAATTTATATTTACACTTTTGAAGTGTATTGAATTCGGCGGATTTAGTCACAATATAACTCGCCGAGTTTAGTTTTGTATGAACTTACTGGATAAATTCATCTTTGGGGGAAATTTCTTCCTGTGCAATTCCAAACGTAGTTTTCTTCCCCAAAAAATATTTTTATACGAAGTCCGTGTTGATTGTGGGAACACCTGACACTTCCCAGACGGTAGCGGCCAGCCTTCTAGTATGTTCTAAGATACAAGAAGAGGTGGCCAGACTGAGATGTACACAGTAGAGTTCAAAACATTTGACTTGTCCTATTGTATCTCTACAGCCAGCTCTCTTGGCAAAACATTTGGATATCAGTCTTCTGAAAGTAGAAAAAAATAGATTGGATTTGAGGGACAATGCAAATGTCTCCACGCGGTTTTTTTAAGGTTCGTCTGCTTTTACGTTGCCTTACAAACACGAGCTTAGTAATGTCGACGGTGTTGGCCAGAATTTTTGATTCAACAGATAAATTACATGATTGGGAAAATGTATAGCTGATAAATCAACACTAGCAATATTTTCGATTGCCCATATAAACCTAACAAATTTCTTAATTTTTTGAATGGTCTGTGCTACGTACATTCTATTATTTTTAGTTTGCCCATCCTTTTCTGGTCAAAATAAAATAATCGTAAACTATTGGGAGGCCAGAAGAAAAATGACATAGTCGTCAATTTCTAGCATTAGAAACCAACCAACCATTTTTCCCAAGTTGAGTGACGAGAACACTATTTTGGTTGTCGTCGCGGTCACTCTTGTCGTCCCAGCTGTTGCACACCAAAATCGATAGACGCTTTTGGGTTCAACCCAATCTTGTTCATGTAAGAGGTATTTTTGACATTTAAAGTTGGTGGATTTTAACATTAGGAACGTAAGTCCTATTTGGGGTATGAGTGGTCCTCGCACCTCGACATTACAGTCGCTCATATCAACGAGGTTCTGTACCATTAAAAAACTCTGACAATTAATCACATAGGTTTTTTATTTTAGTCCGTCCATTACAATATCTACATTATTTACATAGATATTTTTCTTCTGTTTTTTTCGTACGGTACCCACCTTATATGAAGTGTGAGAGTAAAGCGAAATGCGGGCACAATTTAGACCCCAAATGGGATTGTTATACCCAGTTTCATTAAAATCAGTCAAGGCTAAGAGGCAAAAGTGCTGATTACGTCGCGACGGATGAATGGAAACGTAAAAATATCCCATTTTAAGGAAGGATTATTTTTCTCGTCGTCGTTTTCAAAGATTCATTAATGAAAATAGTAAACCAAAAATTAGTGCGAAATCTGTAGAGCAAAATATGGACCTCAATTTCTTCGTTCAATAATAAACCCATGTGCAATGTTGGCGGTGTAACCTTCTACTTACTGGTAAAAATCTCCGCAGAGGATCCCTGGTATGGACACATGTTCCATTATATTCACAGGACTTCGTGGAGGTTTCAAAGGAGCTCCAGAAGAATTTTCAAACCAACAAAAATAAGAATAACTAAACGTATTATCTTTCCATATGATTTGTAAGTATCCGTCGTGAAGATAGTGTTGGCCCATTTCAACCATTTTCCAAAGCTTCTCATAAGAAATTAGACATTGTTTAGAACTGAAGTCCAAAGTTGGGGCGACCACACGATGCGTTTTCCTATCGATGTAGATAAAATGTATCAGACCGGGAAAATCTTGGAGATATTTGTGAATGCTTAGTGTAGATCCTGTGTAGAAGTGAGTTAAGGAATAAATGCTGTTAAAAATGTAAATTAAATATATATATATATCAACCAGAAAAATGTTGCTTTGAGACACGAGCCCCTTCGTGTTAACCGGACCCGATGTTTCTGGTCATAAAAAGATTATTCGGGCCGAAGGGCGAAGTAAAAATCGGGAATTTTACAATGCGACCTACCCGAAAAATATTTTAATGACAAGGAGTTTGTAAGCTGGCATAGCAGTCAGATGTGTAAAGAAAACCTGATTCACTAAAATATCTGCAGTACGTCTCAGAATTTTAACGAAGGCCTCAAAATCTCTGAACGATTGCGAATTTGTCCTTCTTGATTTTAATTTCTTGAAGCACCTTATTTTTACAAACTACATTAACTAAGGAATAGCTTTGTCTACTCCCAATTTAAAATTTTCCGGAGACCAAATAGTCGACCATTCGGATCTTCGGGTGTCGACTGCAAAGGGATTCGATCGTAAACTTACCATATTACAATAGAACGCTGGAGGCTTTACAAACATAAAAAAGAACCGAATTCAAAAAGTCCCTTCTNTGTTCTCCCACTTATGACACAACTGTTTCGTAAGATGACTAGGCGCACTTTTTACACTTCCCTTCTTCCTTTTCAGAGTTTCAAACACACACTTCATTGAATCATCTAGTGTTTGGAATGTAGACTTGACCTTCTTTTTGTCTTCTCGGTGAAGGAGCACTTGGATACAGTAGGTGAAGTAAAAGGAAGAACACAGTGATTCAGTCGCGTAGTCATTGTCAACCTGAACAAATAGAATTAGTATCAGTCAGAAATCGGATCAGAGTCGAACTCAAAAGAGAAAAACCAACGAAATCGGAAGGTAAGGAAACAGATTTCGAATTTCCACCATTTTGCTGTATCAATTACATTATATACATTTTTATTTTTAATTCAGTGTCGAACCAACGGCGATAAGACGATCATAAATGTTTATGGTGTTCGACTGAAACTATGAAGAGAATTACAAAACGTTTGTTAATTTAGAGATATGAGAAGCCAAGAACATTTTTGTTTACCACGCTCTACCACTCAGTCCATTTAATTGAATCAATTTTTTTTTTGTCGGATTAGGTGCTTTAACTGCATCTAAACAGACGGTCGTTCGCGGTGATGCCCCCTATTTAGATTTTTTCATAGTACTTTAAGGTACTTTAATAGTGAGTCGTTTGACGCACTATCATTGGACAAAGATAGAGCAGGTGATAAATAGGATCTTGTGGAGAATGAGATAGGGCAGAGCAAGATGTGGTTTATTTAGAAAGTGAGGTCATATTCACAGACCGGTGGGTCAGATCTAGTGAAGATGAATGAATGGGTAAGTCTCGTGTGTCCTATTCTCATTCTACACAAAACGACCTCTTCATAACGAGACGAACAAAAACAAGAATCCCATTTACCAATGCCAGGTTTTATTTGAGTTTATTGGAGGAAGGAATTTTAAACCACAGGTCTTTGACAGTGAGTAAAGATAGATGACTGATGAAAGGGCGAAAATCGTCAGAAGACGAGAGATTAAAGTGAGTTGAATCAATCACGTGATTTTCAAAATGTCCACAACCATCATATATTATTATGATTGCCACTTCCTTTTCTTCTTTTTCCAAGGTTTGGTCACAAGAGGAAAACGTTTTATTTACATTAATGGGTTTTCATGTTCAGGAGAGTCTCCGATTTTTTTTATATATAAAAGATATTGGTGTAAATGCAAATAATATGCGACATGGAAGTGTTGTATACTCGTAGCTATAGGTTCGTAGAGAAGGAATAAACATGTCCGAAAATTCTGTATAAAATATAAGAACAGTGATTAGGTCGCTTAAAACAGAAAATACAACCTTGGAAAATATTCAGAAAAAAACAGAAGACAAAGGCGAAAAAAATAAAAGATGAAATAAAGTATCTGAATGTATCTGAGCTAAATAAAAAATAACAAAAATCAGAATTGTACTATGATTTTGGTGAAAAGCAATGAACTATTGCACAAAACTGGCATAGCAATTAGATTTTAAAAACTAATCTACAAACTAACTTTTTGGCCCCCTCGGATTTGACTAAAATTAGAAATCAAGGGTCGCCAAAAGTGTTTTTTCCTTGAAAGAATCAAATTTTTTAGCGAGATATGACAAACAAAGTAACTTAACCTATCCAGTTATGAGAATTTNTTTTTTTTTTTTTTTTTTTTTTTTTTTTTTTTTTGCAACTCTTTGTTTCTTTCCGGAATCGTGAATCCCCAAAACACACAAGCTTGTACCGAAGCTCTACCAAAGAATCTTAGCATGTGTAATTAATTGGGCGGAGCGAAGCGTAGCCTTATTTTATAAAAAACATAACTTGGTTCAAACTTATGACAGAGCAGTTTTTAGCGTTGCTTTTTACCTCTAATACTGTGAATAAAGGAATGTGAGGTGCTAGAAATGAAATGTGAACTGCATGAGGTAAGAACCTTGGCGTCAGAAGAAGCACTGTACTGAAAGACTGGTCCGTACTTATAATTGGAGGCTTCAGGATTCTACCTACATTGAAATGTAAAATAACAAATTTTTTTGCCAGTAAAATTATAAACCCATGTGCTAAGTTGACAGAGGTTCTTTCAATTTTTGAAATCAAATGTACCTCGAAACGAAAAAAAAAGGGGTGCAGGTAGTTTTCATATAGCTAATAAAGCAGTATTAAATATCAGTCTCCGTATCTCATTCGTTAAGTATCCGCGATTTGATTATCTATTCCCATGTCAATGGTAACTGCTTTAGTAGTGTTGTTGTAGTGGAAGCAATTACAGGTCAAAGAAAACTAAAATCAATGAAATTGACACAATTTTCGGTAATTATGCATTTTAGGGTAACTTTTCAAAAATGGTTAAAACAAAACGTTTTTTTTCCAATTTTAACCCAATTAGAGACGTTAGGAAACGTTTTTACGGCCATGCCCCTATTGCGGATGTATAATCCCAACATGGAGCCATAACGGCCAATAAAAAAGCGACTTTAAAGATTTTTTTTGAAAAGTTACCCTAAAATACATATTTACCAAATTTTCATCATTGCAGCAAATCATCACCATTGGAGAAAATAAGATAATTGCTGTGAGACGATATGGGTCTTCTTTTGAATTGCTGTATTGATAGTCCTTTGTCAATCACACTTGAGCTCTTGGGTTGTCCTGGTACGTAGAACCAATCATCTGAGGACAAGTATGAGTAGTAACAGCCATCACTTACGTTTTCTCTTCACGTTTGGACTCGCTTCTAGACTATAAAATTCTTCTTCGCTTGTGTTGGCTTTACTTTCTGGATCAGAATACTCAGGACAAACAAACGAGTCACAGGTTCGTTCTAACCATGAAGAGATGGTCATCAGAGTTATAATATCACTAGCACTTAGCTCGACTGAGTTTCGACTAAAAGATAGAACAAAATAACTTAAATTTCAAAGTGTCCATAAAGGGCCATTTAGACGTACATGTAGTGCATTAATGCTGAGATGAATGACGAAAATTATGAAAAAGTGAGCGTCTAAACACAAAAACCGACGGCATATACAGTCTACGCGTCTGTTTTGAAAATTCTTAAACTTGTCAAAGACTTTTACTCCATGCGCGTTTAAGAAATTAACGTGTAAACGCCTCTTCATGCTTACCGTGAGTACAAAAAATTATTCAACAATAAAAACTCCTCAATTTTGTTGGCATATTAATACATTTTAATAGAAATAAATCGAAACTCGTTGGATAAATAACTTATTTATGTATCAGTGACTGCACTTTCAAAAAAAAAAAAAAAAAAAAAAAAATAGACTCTTGAGTGGAGGGTACACTGGGCGATCAATGCCTAGGGCATTTCTACCAGATAACCCTTAGAGCTCTATTTTCTATTGCGAATTTTTAATTCTACGCACCTTGAAACGTAAAACATGAAATTTTGAANTAATATAGATTCCTTAAATTGAGATACTATGTCAAGTAAAACCATATTGAAGGTTAAAAGTACTATATTTTCACTTGATACATTTTAGTCAAGTGAAGATATAGTACTTTTAACCTTTAATAAATTATGAGAATGAAAAACATTTATTTAACATCTACATTTGTTTCATTTATATCGTATAAGCTTTCATCGCAGATTATTCAACGAGGTTTCTAGTCGTTAAAATATTTAAAATTCACCTACTTAAATATATGTAAACTAAAGCAGCGGGTTTCTCGTAACGTCATAAATTTAAACGCAAAAACATATTTTGTATTTTTATAACTTTGTACTTACGTCGTTGAATAGAGCGACAAGATTTTGTTATGCACCAATACAAAGGAATGAATATTTTTAAAGTCTGCTATTTTCTTATAGCACGCTGCACTCATCTCGAGTGCTTTGATAGCTGACGATGCCAAATCTGAGTTGACACACAATTGTTCTACTCCTTCTACGAGCACATTCTGGTCTTGATGTCGCAGACAGCACCACGTGTCAATCATATTGGTCAGGAGTTCATTTGCTTGGGAACTTTCTTTTAGTCTATGAAAATATATGTTCATTATTGGGATTGTAAAACGAGAAAGTTTTCGGTAGCTTTAAAATTGTGTACATCTTTACATATAAAAGGCAATGTCCTGAGTGACTGATCAACGTAGAGCCGAAACTGTTAATGCTACAGACTTGAATTTGGCAGGAACCTTCGTTGCACCATGTAAGTGTGCACTAAGAAAGGATTTTGCAAAATTTTAATTTTAAGGGGTAGAAATCGCGAAAAGTAAACAATCCCCATAAGAAATACATTGGAGCGAGATAGATAACATGATACATCATTTAAAATATGCCCGGCGAACCCGCGATCGGGGGATGCTAATCAAATATATTTGGACATTCATACCTAAGGTTAGATTCAAGTACTAACATTGGGAATGGGGACTCGGACTATTCACATTTTTTCACATTAATTTTTCAACATAATATTTCTTTATTTGTAATTTGATATTGATATCGCCTAATTAACCAATAGGTGTGTACATTGTTAAGTAGCAGATGTTCGTAGATTTCTCCTATAGCTAGAATATGAAATAAAATACAGTGGATTTGATATTCTCTCTGAAAATATTAGGTCATAACTGAGATAGGAACCTATGATGAAGTGAAATTTATATTTTACGTAAAGGTTTCGGGTACGTTCTTCGAGGGGAGTCCATTCCCCCTGTTTTTTGTTTGTTAGTTTTTTTATATATCTTTTATGTTTTGGGCTGTGTGATTGTACCAATATCAAGCTTATTTGTGACGCTTCTCCATTCCTGCTTGCACACTAAAAGGAAACTGCTTTTTTTTCTTTTTTTTTTCTTTTTGGCTTACCGTCTCTTTCATTTATTGGTCATTCGAGACGGGGGTTTTGCCCTCCATTCACAGGAAACCTGAAAACCAGCTATCCACATTGACCTCACCCAAAGTGGATTGAGCCGGAAAAATAGCCAATCTTCACGGGGACGAGAACCCACTTGGCATAAACTCGCTGGACGTTGCTTAAATTTAGTGATCTAACGGGAACTGGTGTATTCAACGTGCCATATACACTGGCTTTAAACGGTGTTTAAAATTTTAAGATTCTAGCTTTAGTCATCGTAAAGTTGATTATCAGTCAGTTAGTAATGTTAGTATACGCACTGGGCTTTCTGTTTTATCAGCACCAATCTGTATACGCACTGGGCTTTGCGTTTTATAAGCATCAATCTGTATACGCGCTGGGCTTTCTGTTTTATAAGCATCAATCAATAAATATATAAAAGAACTTACAAACTGATGTCAGGACCACATAAATTTTTTATGAAGAAAGAACTGGTCTTGACGATCCTTTGTAACCATTGTACCTCTCCGAAACCTATGATGATGAAAATGTGTCCCATATACTAAAACAGAAAATTATAAATGTCGTATCGAATCATAATAATAACTGCAAAACGGTAAAATCCGACAGTTAGAAGCTATCTTCAAAATACAATTATGAAAAACGAGTTTTTCTCTTTTTGTCCATACTTTTACCTGTTAAAAAGATTACCCTATTTAAAGAAGCAGAAATAACTTTTCATTTTTCCGAAAAGAGATATACAGGATGTAGATTAGATACACACTAAAACAATGCAATCTTCGTAAATAAGTTCATCTCTCTTTGTTAGTCTAGTCCAAAAAAATCTTGGATAAAACTGTAAATAACACACATCTTCGAGGACCAGTAATACCTCAAATTGGAAAACATCAAATTTTGAGGGGAGAAATGCAGAATCTCAAGGGGTTTACTCCGAGCATGTCTCAATCGCACTCAGTGATCGAGGCTTACTGATAAATAATAATCTTTCCTATAAGTACAATAAAAAAACATCAGCATATTCGTAGTATCTCACCTCATCGAACACCAAATTCATGCCGTCTTCACATTGGATTGAAATGTACGAGTTACTGAATTGCCAGCCCATAACTCTGGCAGATGTGACTATTGGAGAAAAGATTTGAATCAACTCACTGTTACTGACACAATCATCTTTTGTAGACTGAAAATATAGAGAAAGAAAAATATCTTTTGGTTAAAGCTGAGCTGGTGTTTCCTCTGTTTCAGTGTTGGCACCACATTCGGATTGAAAACTTATACGTGGTCTACTAAAAAAAATATACGAGGTCTGAAAAAGAAAGTAATTTCACCAATCCATTTATTAATTTATATTTTTTTTTACCCTAAATGTATATCTTTCCTTTTAAAAACAATATATTTCATTAAAGTCATTAGTGACATCATCGTGTCCTCTGGTAGCTTAATGTATGAGACTACAGCTCCAAATAAGTGGGTGTCTACTGCTAAAGTTTTTAATTCTCATCATACATCTATTCTTGCAGATTTAGTGTTAGGAGGGGCATTCAGCCTTTAAAAAACTCTGTTTCAAAGGAAAGATGGATATTCATCAGCAAATTGAAGTTTAAAAACAGTTTCTATAGATACTGTGATAAGCCAGTGAGGGTTACCGTGCATTGCAGAATTAAAGAAAGCAACCGACCCCAAATAGAATCGGGAAAAGGTGAAATTAAAGATCTATTCTTGGAGGCTGATAATTGACATGGCCGGCCAGAACCATGTCAATCATTGAAATATAATCACGTCAGTAACACAAGAATATGAGTTACAAAACATAATGATATTGCAGTTTCTGTGTTCTTTTACACCATTAGTCTTGTGTGTAGACATGTCACCCTCAGGAAATTTTTTACCATCTCGAGTATGATTTACTTTTCCTGATAAAATGTAAGAAAGTAATAAATGTAAAGCAAGAAATTACGCCTTATGGTAATAAAAATTATTATGGGACTATGAACATAAACTATTTGGGTCCAAATTTGGTATGGACGTGAGTTTTAATTTTCAAGTGCGTTACAATTACTTAGCTTTGCACAAAGTGTTTTTCCCTGACCTAGCACGTCACAAACTCCATGTGAAAAAACCTTTCCTCTCAAAAGCTGAAAAGAAAGGCATAACGGTCATAGCTGATTACATAATAAAATATAATCCACTTTGAAGCTTACCTCCTCGTCTTCTTCAATGTTGAAGCCTTCTTTTCTGGCATACTTTTTCAAGTGTTTCACAAATCCAGGATCACATTTCGAATACATAATGTCATTTAATTGATCAAAAATTAAAATACACTTCATATTTTATTCTTGTTAAAAGAAGATAATGTGATATAAGATTGTAAGTAAGGTATAGAATTAAGAGATATGGGGGCGTAGAACACGGATCTCGGTCTTCGAGAATTCAGCAATTGACAATTCACTTTCAGAATTCAGAATTTCAAATCAAAAATGTTTACAAATTAAATTTAAGTCTTTGCTATTTTCACATCAATTGATAATAAAAATTTCCCCTTCCTCGCAAATATCAATAAGCGTATTTTGTTATGAAAAGATTTTACCATCAGTTTAGTTGCAAAGTCACTCTTGCCAGGATTAGGGATCTGAACCCGGGATCTGGGTCATTTGCAATTCACCAAATGTTTTGATTAAAAATTATAATAATAAAATATGTGAAACATTGAATAATTGGCGTTGACAAAATTTTGAAAAAAACCATCTCCAAGACCCCTATTTCATAACTCTGAATTTTATAACAAAACCAAACCACTGTTATGAAGTCTGCAATTGATTGATAAAAAAAAATAGTGGCGGTAAATTTAAAATTATTTTTACGTTAAATAGATCAGTGGAAAGCTGAAAAGATTTTATAATATAAGTTGAATAATAAGAATAATATACCTACCTAAAAAGAAAAGAATAAAACAGATAACTTTAACAAGTGTCCCGTACGCAAGGTATCATCTGGCATCAAATGCAAGTTAAGCTAAAGAAAATAGCTAGCTATTTTATATTAATTTCTTGAGAAAAAATCAATCTCTGTGTAACGATTACCATTTCATGGAGCAGGTAAACATCTTTAATTTATCAAGGGGTGACAGCTTGAACGTAATCTAAGTCACATGACAAATTTATCTTAATTTTCCTCAGTATGACCCTAAGTAAGTATACCAGAAGAGACATAATAGACTAGCTTGTCCCCATAACTTCGTATGTGCCTTTTCCCGTAACTGAAGAATTCTTTTTTAAGTAAATTCATGATTATTTTTCATATCACTTACCGTTTTGACTGTGTAGTTGTACCACTGAAAGTCCTAATTATTGTCTATAACTAGCTTCCAGTTGAACTTTTGACTTTTTTTCCTTTCTCATTCCATATCTACATTGTAAGACGAATCTTAGCTTTGGTCATCGTCAAGTTATGTTGATTATGATAGTGTCAAGTTATGTTGATTAAATAAAAATCAGTATGCCAGCTAAGCTCTTGTGTATTATACGTATAGATCGTGGTAAAGTTGGAGTTTAGACGAATATTCTTTTCAATTGATTTCATTAAAACATATTATTTGAAACACTTCCTACAGAGCAGTTTTTGATACGACAACCAGGCTACACCTAGAAAATTTCTATTTCATTTGACTCAAATTTGGAGGGACTTTTAATGAGTCAATATGAATTTATTTAAAGTTAAATTATTTTTTATGCAGGTGAAATAGTCAGAAAGCTAATAATTGTTTTTCATAGTTTAGTGTAGGTTAGATTATAATAATGTGGGCTTCCTATCCTTTTCACCTATACAAACAAAATTACTGAAAATAATTTGATCGAATGAACGGTACACGTTTTTTTGTCAAACACAAGAAATTGACTGCTGACTACACGTTTCGATGTTTGAAACTCATTTTACAAGTGGAATTTTCCGGTAGTTCTGAAGTAAAATTCTATACAATATTTTTTTTTTCTTTAGCTTAATCAAAAAGGACATAAAAAATGTAATAGAAAAGTACATTTTTAAACGAGAATAATATTGTGATTTGTGAAGACTTCCCAAAATCCTTTGCGTATAAAAAATATCTTAAAATTACCTATGAATTGGAATTATGTGAAGCTTTGTCTAATGAGTGCAATATGAGCATCTGGTACTCTGAAGATCAATCTATAGAGGCGATTATACAGGAGAGATACGAAGACATAGCACCACTTATTCATCAGGTTGGTAATTTCGTAAAAAAGTTGGTAAAAATATGTGAAATGCAAGTTATATTAACATATTATCTAAATATATAGCAATATGTGTTTTTGTACCTATGTATGTGGTATGGGTTGTTTGAATTTGAATTTATTCAATTAAAAAAAAATAAAAAAACATTGGGTTTGAATGGAGCAATTTTTTTCGTATAATGCATCATTCGAATGTTATACGCCAGGGACTGGAATTGGCGGCAAAATTGGGCGGTTTTTGGACGCTGAGGGATTTGGCTCACCTCAGAAACCGTCGCAAGCTTGGATTGCTGGTGTTCGGGATGCCCAACGTGAAGTGGGGTCGCTCCCGCTTTTTACTAATTTATTCTGGGCGAAAATCTATTTTGACTGGGCTATATATATTTATAATTTTAATTGAATATTATGGGTGGGGGGTATTTTTGTACCCAAATTTGTAATGTGTCAGCGTTTTTTAACTCCTGAAACACACTAAATAATAATAATAAAAACCGTTTTCGAATTACAATCAACTTATTAATTTATTGGCCAAAAGCCGCAAGTCACTGTCTGATATTTTAAAATTTATTGCGACAACATATCAACCAAAAACGAGAAATTCTCAGACGGCCATTTATGACCAACCATTCCAAAATTACCAAATCAAACCTGTAATTTCCGGGTGTTTTCTAATCATTGACTTAAGTCCACATAAGCTAACTAATTCTACGCACCGTAGAATTTAACAAGAAAGTTAAAAACTCGTTTGCTTTTTATACTTGTAAAATATTTTTTTATTTCAGAAAATTCAATCCGGACAATTTTTTAAAAAAAGAAACGTTTTATTTCAATATGGAAAAACTGGAAAACGGCAACATCATAATACATACGGCAACGGTACTTTACTATTGAAAGTACCTTCTAACAGTATTGGATCTCTGTCAAAAAATGACACTTCTAAAACAAATTTAAATGATATTGAAAAGAATCAAAGTCAATCTAGTTCAACAATATCTTTGAAAGAGACTGGCAAGAAATGTGTTATTATGTGAAAGGTGTTCTTGAGATGGCAAACCAGGATGTAAAAACATAGTCGAACTCTTTTAAAACTTTTTCGATAGTCAATTGGTCATCGTAAGAAATATATGTTTAGGTAATACCTTGAGGGTTATAACAGGAAAGATGTTACCAAAAGGTAACACTAATGAAAAGTACTATCTGGCCTGGGGCAAATATGATGATAAATGTCGTGGCATGGAAAGTGTTTAAAAAAATCTGCTTATTTGGCAATGATTTTATTATTTTACTGGCTTAAAAAATCTACTCGATCCCAAAATTTGGTATTTTACGTTCAAGGTACGAAGAATCCAAAAATAAAATCAACAAAATCCGTTCGTCGTTCGCGAAAATTTTTGGGGGCACATTTGGACCCCCAAATGGACCTTAACACATACCAAATTTCATCAAAATCGCTCAGTACACGGCGTAAGCGAATCGATTTTTGTATTCTACATACATATCAATTTTGAGGAAAGGGGGTTGGGGCTTTTTATTTTGTAGATGATTCAAGGTTTCTTATTGAAAATAATAAACCAATATAATTTGACACTGGAAATTAAGAATCAAACATGAGTGCCTTCGTATTATTTTATCTCAGAATGAGGAATATGTCCAAGAAGTAGCTTTAAAATCATTTTCGGTGAACAGCTGCAAAACTCAGTGCCAAGTCCACATTCGAAGGAGATTGTTTTTTTTATCTTGGGAGTGCCTTGGATACTTTTTCTTTACCTATTCTAATTTCTGTTTTATAATACTAGAGGTTCTGTTTTATACTCCTAGAGGATTCTAAATACTGTTTACCAGTGTCATTAAGCTATTTATTTTAGGAGCAGCAACATGTTTGCTCCTATGGGGCGACCATTAAATTAAAAATATAAAAAGGAATCACTTAATTTGTGATACATTGTTGGGAACACAATCAAAAAACTAGTGCATTGCAAAAATTTTCTGACAAGCGGTTCAAAAGTTACAAGCTTTCAAATGAAAAGTCCAGGTAGACTTGCCTTTGATTTCTTAGAGAAACTGTTCAAAGTGTTGTACAAAAATATGATGCCGCGAAATGCGGGCGTACCCGTAGAAATCATAATTGATCCACTTCTGATAAAGTTCTGAAATTTTTTGCAATTTACTAGTTTTTTTTTTATTGTCTACAAGAATGTATCTATCCCATATGGGAGGTTTCTATTTAATATTTTAAGGTAGATGGTCGCCCCTGGGCCCTGATTCCCCATATTAGGAAAAACATATTTCCGCCCCTGAAAATAAATTGCTTTATGACACTGGTAAACAAAGCAAAAATCGCAGGTCATTATCACTTTTCGTTCCGAAAAAAAAAAACCAGATGTATCCGGACTTTTTTCGCACCCAGTATATTGCATATTCAGTCTATATGATTTACAGACGGTCAATATTAGTATGCAATATATTGACGTTAAATTGTTCGTCTAAGTAGCGGGCAGCTTTACTCCTAATATCTCGAAATCGGTGCCTCAATATCCTCATTCTGGGTCTGAAATTTGTAGTATTAAGTAACTGTTACAATTTTTGTTTTTTATTTCGTTTTCTGACTTATTTTTACATTAAATGTATTTATTTACTTATGTTGATCTGTTTTGGATTTTTTTATATGCATATTTCTTTGCGTTATTATGTCTCAATTTTTGTGGGCATCATAGCATTGCTAGGTATCTCAACAATCACTCCAATATCACTAAGCCTAAGCTACACTTTACCAGTTTCCTTGTAATGCTACCATTTGTCAATATTACCATAGCTACTCAATTGTCCTCAGAAGGCTGAGTTACCCCCAAACAAACCTTTATCAAATTGTCTACCCGTCCAGGAACCGAACCCGGAACCTCCTTGGTGCAAGCCGAGTGTGATACGTGCCATGTAGACGTTTTCATTCTGATATATGATGAGTATTATAACTCTATAATGGGAAAGATACAAAATTAAGAAATATAAAATCTTGCTTTTGAAATTCTACGCACGTTATTTTGTCACACAATTTCGAAAATTACTTTTCAGTTATAAACATAGTTCTTAAGACAAGGATCAACCAACCTTCACGCTTCACGTATCTTGTCGCTTTTTTGATCATGTTTCTTCATCAATTGGAAACACTCCTATTTCAACATAGTTTTAAGATAAGGAGCAACTAACCTTCACGCTTCACGTATCTTGTCGCTCTTTTGATCATATTTCTTCATCAATTGAAACACTCCTATTTCAGCATAGTTTTAAGATAAGGAGCAGTCAACCTTCACGCTTCACGTATCTTGTCGCTCTTTTGATCATCATTCAACATCAATTGAATAGACTCCTTTTTCAACATAGTTCTAAGATAAGGAGCAACCAACCTTCACGCTTCACGTATCTTGTCGCTCTTTTGATCATCTTTCTTCATCAATTGAATATACTTCTCTTTCATTTCAATCAATATTCAGCAATTAACTCAAATTTCTTGCTTCCGAACTAAGTTTAAAGAATTTCCGTCTTAAAAGGGAATTTTACAAATCAAGATGCACAAAAAATAGACCAAATGGAAGAAGGCTCAAAAGTTATGCATTTTATTATCAACCCTGTATCAAGGGCGGACTTGGCAACCGGGCAAATGCCCGATGGGCCACCGGTGCGTCGGGGGCCCATCGGGGGAGGGGGCAAAAATATGTAAGAAAAATACATGTAAAATAAATATGTCGGCCCCAATGGGCTCTCGGCTCATCGTAGGTCATTATTATGATAGAAAAATAGATGTAAAATATGTGTGAGAAAAAATGTGTGGGCCCAAATAACCTCGGTTCATCGTGGGGCATTATTATGAAAGCAAAATACATGTAAAATATGTGCGAGAAAAAACATGTGGGCCCCGATGGGCCTCCTACTCATCGAAGGGCAAAAATATGCTCTGTATACCTTATATAGATTTATGTTCATTTTAGTAAGCAATGACTATGACTATTTGACTATATACATAAGTTAGTATATAATATAAGTTTTCTTGTGACGTGAATGACGTGATTTATATTTTAACGACAATTGACACTCCTGTCAATTATTGTCCTTCAAAAATATCTAAATGTATGTGAAAGTAGCTGACAAAAACTCATTTTTATTTAATGGTAGATACGGCCTCTCGTGTACTTTTTAAAAAATCTCAACTTTGTTTCTCCCTGGAAAATAAATAAAATGTAATGTGTAAGAAGTATGTCAAAATTCTCTGTGGTAAGGCCCAAAAGCTTTTCCACAAGTTTTGTGGGTATCACAGCATTACTAAGAACCTCCTGCACTAATAATCTCTTCAATCTTCTACCATACTAAATCATTTTACTCTGGTAATGCCGCCACTGGTCGCTAATCACATTAAAGTGCTCTGAAAAATGATGTGATGTCCAGTGAAAATAGTGACACAAAAAATAATATAAATATTGGGTAGTTACATTTTGTAAATATCAGCCTCGATAGCTCAGAGGTCACAGGTAATCCAGGGGTCGCAGTTTCGAAACATAGCCGGGGCATGGTATGCAATCCTCTATATGATATTTTAACCACATAATAATATGACTTGGGCTTACTGTTGATAGAACAACACCCTTCGGAAATTTAGTAAGGCAGTATGATAAGTACATAGATTGAAATTAATTGTGAATGTTAGTGAACTACACTTTTGACACGGGTATACATCCCAAAATGCACTTGTATATAATTAAGATATTTTTTTTCTTTCTATAAATGACAACTAATGTGAACACCTGATCATCTTGATCCACTAGTGTTTAATACCTTCGGCAAATCCACAGGAACTATTGACACAGTAAATATTGGGTAGATACATTTTGAAAATAGATTTCCACGAAGCAAAAAAAAAAAAAAAAAAAAAAAAAAAAAAAAAAAAANAAAAAAAAAATGTAAACGTAGGCTTTCAGGAGCTTTCCTGAGATCGTTGGATATAAAATTGTATTTATAACGAATCCATTTTTATAGCTTATCCTCTTTGTTGAATTAATATTAAATCCAATGGTATACCGGGTAACCGGGACGCATAATTCGTCATTTCGATTAAGGAATATCACAAAAAGATTGGCGCAATCGCATCGTCTCGATGAAAAATTAGTACGCGTGTTATAAAGAGTGCCGTTCTTTAAAGAAATAAATGTAAAAATTAACAATATTGATTCAGAGATTAATAATTAATTAAATTAAAAGCTAAAATCAAAATTATAAGCTAAAAATTAATAATTTAACTTGTTGGTTAGCTTTCAACAGTACTCAGACTGTCATCATCAGACCAGAGTTATGATAGAACGATGTGAACACTATCACGAGTTTAGAATTAGGATATAGTATCAAGGTGGTTATGGTAATGTAGCCACCAATGCCGGAGGGGACGCGAAAGGTCCGAAGGCTGTGTAAATACAGAAGGTTGGGTGTTAGGAAGGGCATCCAGCCTTTAAAAAACTCTGCTTCAAACCAATGATGAGAGAAAAGCAACGCAGTTTCTATGGCTACTGTGAGAAGCAAGCGAGGGTTACCGTACCGGGAAAGGGTTATAGCTAAAGAGAGTAGGCAAAGAACGAAATAGTTTGGCATTGTAGAATTAAGGAAAGCCCTCAAATAGAATTGGGAAAGGGTGAAGTTAAAAAAGAAGGA
>CM022878.1:35306468-35329941 GCA_012654025.1 Pachypsylla venusta | reverse complement strand
TCTCCAACCGTTTTCGAGTTACGGACGATTTTCCAATTTTTTTATGGAAATTCAAATTTTTGTTTGATTAAAATAAAATTATGTACAAAAGCGGTTAGTGTCGATATAATTTAATTGAATTGAACACCAAGGTTGTTGGGTAGAACGTGTTGGGAGTAGTATTGGGTTAGGTTCCAAAAAAAAAAAAATGCGTGTTGAAGTCTGCGCAAGGTTAGGCTGGGTCGCGACCCAGCCTAAACAACACGTTACTACCTCGCATGTTCTACATATAGGTTAACAAACGTGTATGTAATATGTAATCTATGTGTATGCTCTAATCTAAACGGTTGTACGTCGATTATTATTAATGAAGAGTCATATTTATTATCATTTTTTTCTCTCATCTTCTCGAAACAAAGTGCGGGTACTCAGCTAGTAATAATATAAAATAAAAACTCGAGTTTTTTTTCTTCAAAATATGGGACATTTAAAAAGTAAAATAACTTCTATTAACCGATGGATGTACGATCATTCAATTCTGTTCCTATATTTACTCTTTGGACTTACTACGTTTTATGTGATTCATAGAAAAACAATGATGATGAACGAAATGTCGAAGTCAATTATTGACAATATAAATCTAAATCTAACCAACAGAGAAATGAAGCTAATCATTGACAACAATTATTGTACAGACAAAGATATTGAATATTTTCAATCGAACGGATCAATTAATTTCAACAATTTCAACAACTATACAGGAACACGCAATGGTTGCTATCTTGCACCTAATATCGTACATTTAATTAAATTCAATCAAATTCGATTTAGCTTCATGGAAGTTATTTGTATTGCTTCCATATTGAAGAATCATCAACCCGATGTTGTATTCATTCATTCAAATCAGCTTCATTTTGTAGGAAAATATTGGGAATTTATACAAAGGTTAAAGGATTTTCATAAAATTAAAATTCGATATTTACGTGAGCCTGATTCGATTTATAATCTTACGTTAAGTAAGAGTTATAAGGATTGGCATGCGAGTGACATTGCTCGACTGCAAATACTTCGTCATTATGGTGGAATCTATTTGGACGCTGATGTTTACGTTGTTCAGAGATTAGATAAATATCGCGTGTTTGAGTTTGTTTTGGAGTGGAACGATGATATGTTTTTAGGTAGGTATCTAACCTAAACGATGATATGTTTTTAGGTAGGTATCTAACCTGAACGATGATATGTTTTTAGGTAGGTATCTAACCTGAACGATGATAAGTTTTTAGGTAGGTATCTAACCTGGACGATGATATGTTTTTAGGTAGGTATCTAACCTAAACGATGATATGTTTTTAGGTAGGTATCTAACCTGAATGATGATATGTATTTAGGTAGGTACCGAACCGTGTTTATTTTTTCAAAAAATACTCTTATCAATGTGACACATGGTTTATTATTTTACTCAATAATAGGTATTACTATCTAACATAAAAATGTAGGCACCGAAGGGAGCAAACCACCGGCATTGGCTTGGGTGCCTTGGAAGTATTCTTTTTAATTTCCCCCTATACACGGGGGACATAGGAAGGATAATGCGGTATAGCTTCTCCTTGCTTTCTGCGTAGGTAATGGAAAAGATATCGTTTCCAACCCTGTCCTTAGTAGCCTTTTACGAGTGGTATGGACTTGGGTGCCCTGGAAGTATTCTTTCTAAGTTCCCCTATCCACAGGGAACATAGGAAGGATAGTTTTCAATCCCAAAACACACTTTTTGAGGTCACCAAAACTCAAATATTGAATTTGTGTTACTATTATTATTTGATCATTTTATTTTATTTCTTGTTTTGTAAACTACTTTGTACCCCCCCCTCCCTTGGAAATGCACATAATGGAATAGAGCTTGGCAATCCTAGGGTTAATCAGGTAAGTTGATTGAGAGGGAATTTTGATCTTGATGTTATGACCTTAAAATAAAATATTTTGACATTGAAAAACTCGACAATGAAAAAGGGAGAAGTAAGTATTGTATTGGGCTGAAATTTTCCATTCAGAGTATTCAAATCCAAAGCACATGGGTCCGACTTAGGGGAGAACCGTAGGATTCTCGAACAAGGGAAAAATCCCACGTTCAAAATATTTTTCCCGCTTTCAAAATATTTTTCCCGTTTGGGGAAAAAAATTTTTGCTCAAGCAATAAAGGCATGGCCGTAAAAAAGTTTCCTAACCTGTCGAGGGGGGTTAAAATATGTCAAGTAAACATGAAAAGTTAAAAACAAAACAAAAGAGAAGTGGAAAAAATAAAAATATGGTTGGTGAGATTTTTCCCGCGATATGTCACGCCGCACGCGACAAAAATCCCACAACATTGGGACCCTACGGTTCTCCCCGGAGTCATACCCAAAACACATTTTCTGAGGTCAGGGCTGTATGCAGGATTTAATTTTGGTGGAGGTGGGTGTATCTAAAATTTATATCATTTTTGAAGGTGGCAAAAGTGTGTTTCTTTACGCAACATATACCTAGAATCGTCAGTCAAGTCAGTCTAAACATGAGAGGGGGGTTGGGGGATGAGGGGTGAAGTTAAGGCCTTCCAACAAATATCTACCTGTGATTTTCACTAACTAAAATCAAGTAATTTCTTCTGCAGAGGTGAAACGGTGAGGAAGCTATTTTGACATAAATATCCGCTAAACGTGGAAAGGTACTGGGGTCCATTACTGTATACACATAAAAACATGAATATATTTTTTTTATTTGGGGGGGGGATAGAACCCCGCCCCCATTTTGTGTGTCACTGATCCCCCATATGTGCATGTCTATCTATGCACAAGATACATGACTTCAAATTTGGCATTATTCAATTTTTCGGGTTAACTTTTTTTTTTTTTTTTTTTTTTTTAAATTTGGCTTAACGTCTCTTTTAACATCTACGAGTATTGGTCATTCAAGAGGGGGGTTTCACCCTCCATTCCCTGGAAACATGCAAACCAGCTATCCACATTGACCACACCTAGCTTGGTCTGGGCCGGAAAAATAGCATCACGAGGGCGCGAACCTACGTGGACACCCAAGTTCGGTGGACGTTGCTTAACTTCAGTCATCTATCGGGAACTAATGTATTCAACGTGCCATAGACGCTGGCTGTTCGGGTTACCTTCAACATGACCTAAATCTAATTTTCTTTCTTTCAGGTACCCAAGTCTATATTGCCAATAAAGACGCGAGAATTTTTTCTCCTTGGTTTGAAACATATAAACAGTACAATGGTAGTTTATGGTATTATAACGCTGGTGAACTTCCTACCACAGCTATCTTATACAAACAACCTCATCTAATACATCGAGTGAAAGATCATTTTGGAACCGCTTTGGAATTGATCAACTATTTGTACAGCAAACCTGATGAGACACGAAGATGGAAAAAATATGATGCCATTCATTTGTTCATTCGCCATCAAAAATATGAATTTAATGAGGAATCAGTTGTCAAATATGGAGAGCATCCAATCAAGGAGATGATTTTGGATGTAATGCCGGACTATATGAAGATATAGGTGGGATAGAAAAAGCACAAAAAGCCCACCAGAGGCTTAGGTGCAGGGGCTTACACAGCCTCAAGAGGAATTTAGCTCACGAATATACGAATACAGAGCCGTAGACAGAAAATCCGGGCCAGGGGGAAAATTTACGTGCCCCTCTACTATTCTTTCATCTAAAATCATCGTATGGGGCAGTATTTTTTTTTTTTTTTTAAGTTGATTTATTTATTATTCAGAAAAAAAAACTCTACCAATGTGACACCTGGGTTTATTATTTTTCTGGCAAAAAAAAGAAAAAATAAGGGGTGTACCCCACCAAAAATTGTGGAGGGTTCTCGTGACGATCCCAAATCTGAGGCGTATTTATAACCTAAATTTAACATTTCTACCAAATTTGAAGTCTCTGGCTCTTACCATTCTCTTTTTAGACAGGATTAATGAAAACCGCTTTAAAGCGGTAAAAACTGCCAGCGGTATATTTGATTGAACCCAAAAGATTCGGAGATAACTGAGACCCCAAATATGACATACACACAAAATTTCAAATCTCCAGCTCTAACCATTCTCCTTTGCTGTCTCCTTTAGCAATACTGAAAACCGCTAAAAAGCGGCAAAAATCGGCAAGGGTGTATTCGATTGCACCCGAAAGTTTCGGGGCACAATTAGATTCTAGAAGAGACCTATATATCAAATTTCATCCAAATCGGACAAGTGGCAAAAGTGCCCATCACGCTAAGTGGCAAAAGTGCCCATCACGGCGTACGGCGGACAAACGGATTTTTTTTTATTCGATTTTTGGATTCTACGTACCTTGAAAAGTATAATATCAAATTTTGAGGGGGGTATTTTTTTTTTTTTTGTGACGATTCCAAACGTTCATTATTGAAAATAATAAACCAAAACATAAAAAAAATCATTATGATCATTTTCCCACTGGGCCTCTTAGGAAATCCCGGGCCTGGGCAGCCCTTCTCGTCGTGCCTGCTATGCTATTCGTTGCTATGCTATTCGAAGGAGAATAAATACAATTGAGAATCGCGGCAGGGCCCCCCGCCAAGTCAAATACAATGAGCGTTGTACAAGGGATATATTACTTCACGTCACAAAATGCATTTTTCATTAAAGCTGTGAGGAATTTTTTTTTACCACTGGAATTTTCTTTTCTTTAAACACACAAGTCTTCATTGGTATCTGGACTTAAAAAGAAAACCTTACATCCGGTTATAAATAAATAATATAATATAAATTTATGTATTTATTTTATATATAATTTCTTTTACATAAAGAAACCCTTCCTAAGCTGTAATAGCTTCTTAGAAAAGTGATATTACTTGCATGATTGATTGACAATTAAATTAATTTATTATATAGCAATTTTGAAATGCAAAATCCGAAAAGTTCCACGGATCAACCACGAAAAGTTCCCACCAGTACACAATGGAAATTCCACAATAATTTCACTCCTTGTTCTAGAAAAGTCTTACACAATTAACGGTTTTATGCCAAGGACGGAAGAAACGTGAGACGTGACAGATGACTGTGATTCCACTTACAACGTTCTGAATGGGGAAACAAAGGTGCAATCTTTATTTACATATGCCACTGGATCATGGAACGCTTTTGGTTTATTATTTTCAATAATGAACCTTTGGAATCGTCACGAAAAAAAAAAAATAAAAAAAAAATACCCCCCCCCTCAAAATATCCCCCTCAAATTTTTATTGGGGGGTACCCCCCAAAAAATGTATTATTTTTTGCCAGAAAAATAATAAACCCAGGTGTCACATTGGAAGAGTTTTTGTTTAGTCTTTCTTGCGACATTCCTTATGGAGCATTTCCACTACACAATGAATGTGCTCTCCAACGCTGTGCCGTGATCTTCAGTTATATGACATGAAAAATTACTGGCTGAGCATCACGGAGAAAACACTGACGCGTGTTATGTGGATGCTCCTATATACTTACTCCCAGGGCCATTTGAAGCCTAGTAGACTTTTTGTCTCGCCAATTCTTTGCCTCTAGATTGTTCTGTCTTGTGCATCTTCTGTTATTCCTGCAACATTCATATCCTTCCTAATCTGATCACTTCATTTGAGTGTAGGGCGACCTCTTCTTCTTGTTTCACTGACTTCTGTCCTCCATACATTCTTTATCAAGCTTCCATCATTTCTTCTTAATACGTGTCCTGTCCATCTCATTCTCCTATGTCATCCATCTCATTCTCCTATATACTATAAAAAAAAAAAAAAAAAAAAAAAATGATTGCGCGTACTTATGTACGCGCATGAGAAGTTAAAGTTATACTTCAAATATTTTAAAAATAAATTTAATAATATTTCAGAAAAAATACTACCCCACCCGGGAGTGAACTCAGAACCTACCAACTGTATGTAACAGAGACCTTGCCAGTGAGCCACCAAGTATTATGGATACAGAATGAGAAAATACAATATTTAAATTTAACTCTCATAATTTTTTCATAACTAACGTCATCTTCATATTTTTTCCATAACTAACTTCATCTGTGTTAATATTGTGTTACACTGATGCGGTGATAATTTTTTGTTAAAGTTGCGCGCCCATTTTAAAATTTCACTCTCATCATTTTTTCATAACGTACCTAGCGCCTAAAGAATTATAACTTCAAAAAGGAAAGTATTGTAATAGGTTGAAATATTTGATGTCGAGTTTTCAATGTTAAAACACGTTTTAAGGTCCCCAGCAGAGCCCAAATCTCGAGTTTCAGCGATTGGTCCGTGTCTGTCCCTCTGTCCCCTTTTCTGTGAACAAGATTTCTCAAGCATCGTAAATGCTAGGGACTTGAAATTTCATATGTTTCGTGAATTTTATACCTGGAACAGAACAAACAACGAAGCTTTTGGTTTAAATCAAAGTTACGGTTGGCGGTTTTTAGCCGCTTTTTAGTGGTTTTAATTAGTCTCGCTTAAAAAAAGAACGGTAGGAGCAAGAGCTTGGTGTCTATTCATATCACTTTTATTCATTGATTGCGAAAAGACACCTTTGGTTGAAGTTTAATTATTCGTTGGTGGTTTTTGGTGGTTTTCGGCCTCTTTTTGGCAGTTCCTGCACAAAAAAGAGAACGGTAAGTGCTAGAAGTTAAAATTGGGTGCCTATTTATATCAATTTTATGCAAAATGTATTTTTAGATGAATTCGAATCTTCCCTTTGTTGTTGTTTTTTTGCCGTTTTGTAACGGTTTCCACGAGTTTGACATAAAAAGGCAATAGGAAACGGTAAGTATGGAGCTGTGGAGTGCGCTACGACAATTTCGATTGAATTCCAATCTGCCGTTGCTGTTTGGATTTTCATCGTTTTGCACGATTTTAGGCCGTTTTCAGAACTTGCCTATAATGAAATGGTAAAAGATAGAGATTTTTTTTTTTCTGTTTTGCACGCTTCTCGAATTTTAATTAAAATGGAATGTACAGTTGACGGTTTTCATGAAACCTGCCTGGAAAGGTTACGGTAGGTGCTGCCAGAGACTTGAAATTTGGTATTTATCTTAATTACTAGCTGTTTTCCCGTGCTTCGCTACGGTTACAAAATTCAACAACTAAATTTTAGATTTTTGGTGGAACCGACCCCCAGAGGTGAACACAGCTCCTATTTATAAAATTCAGTATTTTACTCAAAGATATTACTTTTTGCACTGCGGAACACCTTAGTTTAAAATTTCAGTTTCTCGATTATGCCGAAGTGATACTTCTTAACTATGGGTTTTTGGTGGACCCCCAGAGTGAGCATCGCTCTTAGTTAGAAAATTCAATATTTTATTCAAGGATATGAGTTTTTGTACTTCGGAACACCTATGTATCAAATTTCAGCTTTCTCGCTTGTCCCGAAGAAGTACTTCTCAATTCCGATTTTTTGGTGGTGAAAACCGTCCATAAATCGGATAGAAATTTCAAATTTTATATTTCGGCAAATTTCAAATTTTATATTTTTTATGGGGTCCCTATATACTATTTTTGGGGGGTCTATTCTGGGTCATTTTTCGTTATCTCTTTTAGTTTGCCCAGAAAAAAATTGCAAAAAGACCCGCTAAATAGCGTCATTTTTGGCGGTAACTTGCTCCCAGAAATCCTGTTCCGTCAGCTTTTTAAATCGGGTCTCCCGCATGCAAATCCAGTGTTAAAATTACTAGGGCAAGAGAATAAGGAAAAAGCCCCTGTGGCCTAATGGACAAGGCATCGGTCTCCTAAACCGGGGATTGTGGGTTCGAGTCCCACCAGGGGTACATATATTTTTTTTAATTGCGTTATTACCTATGGCAAGTGAAACCATAATGTGGAAGATTTAGATTTCTTTTATTTAAATTATTACAAATTTTACAATAGTTCTTATACTAAGCCTATTGGAACTAATCCTAGCTTCTCAGATAAGCTTCTAAGATTTTTAGAAGCTTATCTGAGAAGCTAGGATTAATACAAATTAATTAATACACAAATTAATACTACAAATTAATAGAAAGATACAAATAATAATCTATAAGCAAAATTTTTTCTGTTTTGAATAAAAAATAGTGCTTCTCTAACCAATCGATTTAAGTGCATTGCTTCTTTTTTAAGTACCGTGAAAGATTTTATATTTAAATTCAACAACTCAATTTTAGATTTTTGGTGGAACCGACCCCCAGAGTGAACACGGCTCCTATTCAGAAAATTCAATATTTTACTCAAAGATATTACTTTTTGCACTGCGGAACACCTAAAATTTCAGCTTTCTCGCTCATCCCGAAGTGATATTTCTTAACTATGGGTTTTTGGTGGAACCGACCCCCAGAGTGAGCACCGCTCACTCTTAGAAAATTCAATATTTTATTCAAGGATATGACTTTTTTACTTCGAAACACCTTTGTATCAAGTTTCAGCTTTTTCGCTCATCCCGAAGTGAGTTCTCAATTCCGATTTTTTGGTGGTGAAAGCCGTCCATAAATCGGATAGAAACCGAAAAATTTCAAATTTTATATTTTTCATGGGGTCCTTATATACTGTTTTGGGGGGGTCTATTCTGGGTCATTTTTCGTTATCTCTTTTAGTTTGCCCAGAAAAAAATTGCAAAAAGACCCGCTAAATAGCGTCATTTTTGGCGGTAACTTGCTCCCACTTACATACTAAAAGGAACCCGTGTGCAAAATTTCAAGTCTCTACGTTGATTATCAGCAGTCAGTCAGTACGTCAGTATACCAACTGGGCTTTGCGTTTTATAAGTATAGATATTCACAGAGCTTAGAGCACGACAAAAACTACCGAGACATTTTGTTCATAACACGCGGACCAATTGCTGTCACTCGAGCTTTGGGCTCAGGGGACCTCAAAAAGTGTTTTGGCATTGAAAACTCGACATAGACAAATTTCAGTCCCTTATTATACTTTCTTCTTTTTTATATAGATAAGGAAAGTCACTCCAAAGGAGTACTTTAAGCGATAAAGTTTTTGTTACTTTTCCATAAAATAAAAGTGTTCGGGAGTTTTGCTGAAACCTCTTTTACATATCTTTCTGATCCTGTCAAACAAGAGACAATTTTGAAACTTGACTCCCCTGCCCTGCCCCGCCCCCATTCCATCCCTTTCTTTATATAAATTTGATTTTCTCAGACATAAAATATTTTATATTTTCATGGTCATAAAAATTTCCTAGTTAATTTTATGTTTTTATTTTATTATTTTTACAGCCTTTAACCATTTTCTTCCGATAATTGAGTTTTGTATAATATGTATAAGCTTTTGTTTTTAGGGGGAATCAGGGACATTTCTGTCGAAGATATTTACAATTCGACCATATGCGGACGAGGCATTTTCATTTTTTTTTTTTTTTTTCAAGATGATCATAAATTTATTTTGTTTGGTGCTTTACGTAACATACAAGTATAAACTCTTTCTGAAAGGCGAACTTTTTCTCGTGACTTTGGGTGGTATCAAACTATTTGTCATGATGCCAAATTTTGTCATTATCTGGACTTCAAACAGTCGGCAAATATATTTGATTAAATTCTCTATTTGATTGCTTTGATATCAAACAAAAAAAATGAACAAAATGTGTCTTAATAGTCTGATAGAGTTCAAACGCATGACAAACATGTTTGACTTGTTTGATCGTTTTTGAAAGCTAGTTCATTAATCTTATCTTTAAAAAATATTTCTGAGGAGTCTGTGGACAAACCAAGTCCTCAATTGTCGAAAATACACGAGAGGTCCCCGAAATTTTTCGACCTAATTCTAACAAAAGGCTGGACACAACGATATTAGCCGAAGTACGAAAAATTGAAATTTTCCGTGCCCCTGGAATTATATTTAATTAGTTTGTCAATATTAGTGCCGGAGTTGGTTGGCGTCATTAGAAGATGTTCAATTCAGACAGATGTAAAGTTTAGTCCCCCAATAGTGTCAGAACTAGTTGGCGTCAGTAGAAGATGTTCAATTCAGACAGATGTAAAGTTTAGTCACCCAAAAGTGTCAGAACTAGTTGGCGTTATTAGAAGATGTTCAATTCAGACAGATGTAAAGTTTAGTCTCCCAATAGTGTCAGAACTAGTTGGCGTTAGTAGAAGATGTTCAATTCAGACAGATGTAAAGTTTAGTCTCCCAATAGTGTCAGAACTAGTTGGCGTCATTAAAAAATGTTCAATACAGACACATATAAAGTTTAGTCCCGCAATAGTGTCAGAACTAGTTGGCGTCATTAGAAGATGTTCAATTCGGACAGATGTAAAATTTAGTCTCCCAATAGTGTTAGAACTAGTTGGCGTCATTAGAAGATGTTCAATTCAGACAGATGTAAAATTTAGTCTCCCAATAGTGTCAGAACTAGTTGGCGTCATTAGAAGAATTTCAATTCAGACAGTTGAAAAGTTTAGTCACCCAATAGTGTCATAAGTAGTTGGCGTCATTAGAAGATGTTCAATTCAGCCAGATGTAAATTTTAATCTGCCAATAGTGTCAGAACAAGTTGGCGTCATTAGAAGATGTTCAATTCAGACAGATGTAAATTTTAGTCTCCCAATAGTGTCAGAAATAGTTGGCGTCATTAGAAGATGTTCAATACAGATAGATGTAAATTTTAATCTGCCAATATTGTCAGAACTAGTTGGCGTCATTAGAAGATATTCAATACAGATAGATGTAAATTTTAATCTCCCAATAGTGTCAGAACTAATTGGCGTCATTAGAAGATGTTCAATTCAGACAGATGTAAATTTTAGTCTCCCAATAGTGTCAGAACTAGTTGGCGTCATTAGAAGATGTTCAATTCAGACAGATGTAAAGTTTAGTCACCCAATAGTGTCAGAACTAGTTGCCGTCATTAGAAGATGTTCAATTCAGACAGATGTAAAGTTTAGTCTCCCAATAGTGTCAGAACTAGTTGCCGTCATTAGAAGATGTTCAATTCAGACAGATGTAAAGTTTAGTCACCCAATAGTGTCAGAACTAGTTGGCGTCATTAGGAAAATTTTCCCAAGTTTAAAATTATTTCTAATGGAACATGTGAGTGTAATATGTAAACAAAGTTTCAGTTTTATTGTGTTACATTTTATCACGTGTGTGTGTATTTATAACTTTGTTTTAAGTGCCTATGTCTACCTTATACGGCGAGGAAAGGAAAATTAATTATAATTTGGAAGGGCTGAAAACGATGACATGGTGTGGTGCAAAATTTTTCAAAGCCGTAGAACTAAAATTCTGCCAATTTAGCGGTCAACGTGCAACGTGGTGCATTATATTTTAATTTAAAATGATATATTTTATATGAACTAACGTCTATGCAGGGCCGGCTCAAGCGAATTTAACGCCCTAGGCAAAATGAATTTTGCCGCCCTCTGAATATAATATTTGTTCGTTAGTTAATATAAATAGTAAAAATACTCATTAAATTTTGCCTCCCTATGCGGTTGCCTAGTTCGCCTATATGGTAGAGCCGGCCCTGCGTCTATGGCATGTTAATTCCCGTTAGATCACTGAACTTAAGCAACGTCTAGTGAGGTTGTACCACTCGAATGGCTGTCCTGCGAATGGAGATCTCGAATGACGAATGACCAATAAAAAATATGCTGCACACGTTAAGCAGAAAAAAAAGTTGAATAGCCAAAAAAATACCATGGTTTAAAATAATTGTCCTAAAGCCATACATTTATTAAGTGTGTGTGCACGTAGGTTCGCGACTTCGTGATGCTGGCTATTTTTACGGCCCAACTCAGTTTGGATTAGGTCAATGTGGGCAGCTGGTTTATAAGTTGCCAGCGAATGGAGGCTAAAATCCACGTCTTAAATGACCATTATAATATGTTAAAGAGACGTTAAACAAACGTCTTTGGACAGCCAAGTCCTCAATTATCAATAATACATAAGTGAAGAAAAACTAAATTAAATTTCGATCAGAAATCGTATTGGTAAAATAGGAAAAACTTTTATCAAAATTATATTTTTTATTAAATATCTGGTTGCTATGGTATAATACACAACAAAATTTTAAAGTAATTCATTTTGTCTGAAAGTCTCATCAAGTAGTGTGATAGGAGCATAATATACCAAAAATACTCAAATACACCAAATTTTGGCACAAATAAAAATAAAAAATGCAACCCATCACATGTCTTGGCACAAAGGGTTGCATAAACTAAATACATTTTTACAACAAACAAAGCAAACACAAATTTGGAAATTGTTGGGCGGAGCGAAGCGTAGCCTTATACTCCCTACAAACTTCAAACTTTTGTTACCTTACTCCTCCGAAACTACTCAACCGATTTAAAAAAAAGAAAAAAAAAAAAAATGCAAGGGATTATTGAATAACTATATAGGAACGTCTCCAAAGCCGCCATTTTATTTTCTAAAACAATAAATAAATTTTCTAAAATAATATCTGTAAGTTTCTGCTTGAGTGAACTTTCGGTTTGCCATCTGTATTTCGTTCTGTAATCTTGCGGTGAGGGGCATGAGACACAATATTAGATATTGAGCTTTATATAACTCATTCCAAATGTGGATAATGATTTCTTTGAGGGGGGGGGGGTAAAAAGGTTGACTAAGGTATTCGCTTATAAGATTGATTATTAGACTAATAACGAGACATTGCGGTCTTAGAAAACACCTACACACTACACAATATGGAAATCTTTACGGGAAACCCATTGTGTACTCTATGTAGTGAGGAGGAGGAAACAGCCTCTCTTTGATCTTTGATTACAGTTCCCTACTCAATTGTAGAGTCAGTGTCATCGCCACTTAAATCCAGAGAGGAACTCGTCCAAAAAAATCTGGTAAGAAGACTTTTTTTTTAATTTGGCTTAACGTCTCTTTAACATCTATAGGTCATTCGAGACGAGGATTTTACCCTCAATTTGCTGGAACCTCACCCAGTCTGGGTTGGGCTGGAAAAATAGCCAGCATCACGAGGCCACGAACCCACGTGAACACTCACATGGTACAACCTCGCTGGACGTTGCTTAACTTCAGTGATCGAACGGGAACAGTATTCAAAGTGTAATAGCTGGCTAAGGTAAAAATACTGCTCAAACTCTCTGAGCAGTTGAAGCTTAGCTAGAGAAATAAGCTTAACCCAAAACACAAAAAGCCCATTTGACTGAGTTGTAGAGATTCCAAACCTAAGGGTTACCCCCTTAATGAAATGAAATAACGGTATAACCTCCCGTACCGCTTCGCTGTTATTAACAGATTCTCTGTTGTCCTCACGACGCTGAGTGCAGTCTGAAGACAAAACAATACGTAGTGTCCCCGGCCAGGGTTCTATCTAAGTACACACCACGCCCTACGTTGTTCAACTTCAATGATCTGATGGGAATGTCTATTGATAGAGAATGAACATACCAAAAATCGTGGTGCTAAAATTAGATCTCATTTTGTTCGATTAATAATAAAATGTTGAATTTTAATCAAATCCCACAAGGTTTTAAATTTTTTTTAAAAAATCCTTTTATCAAAATTTTGATCTTTTCGTTCAACATAAGTAAAATATTTTTATTTGAAAAATGTCCAATTAATTTATCTCTTTGATTTCCGTATCCAAATTTTACAACAAATTATTTCAAATGAATTCGTTTGGAAAGTATTTGTTTTTACTTTTCAGAACAAAGTTGTATTCTTGCAAGGGACAGATGTCCTTTTTATCTTTTGAGAAAATTTATGTTTTACATGATTTAACAAATATTTCATTACAAACATTCTTCATAAGTTGAGATTATGAGGATTGAGGAATTTCATATGAAAAGGACGTAATCACGTAATGTGATCTATTTAGCTACGCCATATCCGCTTAAAATTCTGGGCGGGGGAAGAGAGGGGGGTTTGATTTTTTCTGTGCCTGAACAACATACCTGTATATAAACCATATTTTTGTCCATTTTATCTAGTGAAGACAATAAATATTCTGGGGGGGGGGGGGGGNGTCCATTTTATCTAGTGTAAGACAATAAATATTCTGGAGGGGGGGGGGGGAGAATTGATTTTTTTCTGTGGCTCAACAACATACCTGTATAATTATAGAATATAACCCATATTTTTGTCCATTTTATCTAGTGTGACAATAAATATTCTAGGGGGGGGGGCTTAAACTCCCAAAGTCCCCTCCCCTAAAACCGCCTATGGCCATACTGTTTTGTTTTCATTCAAAAAGAGAAGATATCAATTCATATTGATATCTTCAACAAAGTTACAAGAATATTTCTGTAAATAATTGAAAAAAACCAAGCGAATCCATAGGATTTGCTATATCAAATGCTTCACAAAGTAGTAGAACCAATGATGTGTTATGCATACAGTAAAAGCAAATGCTTTTACTATTACAAATGTTATATTATGAGTAAAAGCATTTGCTTCATTTTATGCGTACTTTTCTTTTTAGTTGAGATATTTGGTGTTAGATTTAAAACTGTGGGAAATAAACAAACGGTTGAAATGAAGTTTATATCCTGAACACGCTGACGATCAATTACAAATTTCTAAATTAACACAAATTTCATTCTTCTTCGTAATTTGAGGATTATTGGAATAAAAATCAATTACAAATTTCTTATTTAACACAAATTAAATTTTATTTATTCTTCATAATTTGGGGATCATTGGAATAAAAATCAATAACAAATTTCTAATTTAACACAAATTAAATTTTATTCATTCTTCATAATTTGGAGATTATTGGAATAAAAATCAATTACAAATTTCTAAATTAACACAAATTTAGTTTTTCTTCGTAATTTGAGGATTATTGGAATAAAAATTAATTACAAATTTCTAATTTAACAGAAATTAAATGTTATTCATTCTTCATAATTTGGAGATTATTGGAATAAAAATCAATTACAAATTTCTAATTTAACAGAAATTAAATTTTATTCATTCTTCATAATTTGGGGATCATTGGAATAAAAATCAATTACAAATTTCTAATTTAACACAAATTAAATTTTATTCATTTTTCATAATTTTGGGGTTATTGGAATAAAAATCAATTATGAATTTCTAATTTAACACAAATTAAATTTTATTAATTCTTCATAATTTTGGCATTATTGGAATAAAAATCAATTATGAATTTATTTTTTACAACAAATTAAATTTCAGTCTTTATTCATAATAATTTGGGGATTATTGGAATAAATGTCAATTACAAATTTATGATTCAACAATCAAAACATTTATCTCTTTACAGAGTTGCGTCTTGCAATTCACTTCCAAGACTCGATCTCATTCATTTAACTGATTCGCTCTTTTTTACTTTCCTTATCCTATAAAAGGGAAAGAATTGTAATGGGCTGAAATTTCCGATCCCGAGTTTTGAATGCCAAAACACGTTTTGGGGTCCCCAGAGTCCAAATCTCGAGTTTCGGCCATTGGTCCGTGTGTGTGTGTGTCTGTCTCTCCCTCCGTCTGTGTGTGTCTGTCTCTCCGTCCGTCTGCCTGTGAAGTTTCTAGTTTCTAGCGCTTGTAGACATTATTATCTTTTTAGACATTATTAATAAAAACCGCTAAAAAGCGGGAAAAACCGCTAACGGTGCCTTCGACTGCATACAAAAGTGTTTGGTCGCAATCAAACACCAAATATGATAATATGCATGTCACATTTCAATACTCCAACACTTACTATTCCCCTTCTGGGCGGGATAAATGAAAACCGCTAGAAAGCAGAAAACGAGCGCTAACGGTACCTTCGATTGCATCCAAAAGATGGGACCTATATTTCGAATTTCATCCAAATCGGTCAACGCTAAGTGACCAAAGTGACCATCACAACATACGGCGGACAATTTTTTTTATTAGATTTTTGGATTCCATGTATTTTGAAACGTAAAATGTCAAATTTTGAGGAGGGTTTTATTATGTCAATAATAATTTTTTCAATAATGAACCTTTTCAAAGGTTCATTATTGAAAATAATTAACCAAAAACAAGACCCAAAACAAAAGTATACATGGTATTCTTTTGTAATTATATTTATTTTTATTAATTTTATATTTATTATATATACATAAATAAATAAAATAATTATTATATTTATTAATAATTTAGGAATCAAAAGATCGATTTAATTCAATCGCTCAGTCAAGTGAATTAATTCGCTCTTTAATCTTTTACCCTTCTCTATATACACAAAATTTTCAACGTAAACAAAGAGAGAAGAATATAAAAGTTTATAATATGAAAATGAAATTAAAAACAATAATTTTTACGAAAAATACCCCAACCTCAAAAAATCCTTTTTTCCCCCCACTCTCTCATTTACATCTGTAGATAGAACCCTTACCCTCAGAACATTACCTTTATGCCAGAATCGGATTAGTAAGGGAGTCTTTCCTAAACACCATGTGTCCAAAAATAAAGCTGCTTAAATTAAGTTCTTTACATATTACACATCTGAAGGAAAGCTGAATTTTATGACTTGGTCATTAATACAGAGATAACGAACGATTTGGCTACCCTACACCATTCACATTGTTAAGTAAATCAAAGTTTACTTTTCACATGAATGTTTGACTATTTTGTAAACAGGCTTCAACGAACTCATTTTTTTGATTTTTTTTTTTTGGCACGGATTAGATTGTTTCAAGCCAATTTTTGGACCCAAGTTTCATGTTGTTCAGGAGTTTAATGAAAATGTGGCGTCAGGATAACATTTAAACAAAACAAAATCCTGAACGAGACAAAAATATGAGTAAATATAGTTTTAAAACTGAATGAATGTTAAAACGTATTTATCAGTCTGTCTCCAAGATATAGTGTCAAGGAAAAACTAGTTATCATATTTGATTGAATTTGATATGGATATTCACCATACAGGGTGAGTCATTCTGAAGTACATAGTCAAATATCTCGGAAACCGTTAACGATAGGAAGAAAACGTTCAATACAAACCCCACATATTTTGGGGAAGAAATTTAATGGGTCTCCTTCAAGGTTATTTTCAGGTTTTTTTTTTTTCTTTAAATAGAACTTCATATTTTGGATTATGGTTTTAAATTTCGTATTGAAAAAGAAATAAATTTTGCTTAAATTTTTAATTTGACGTACTCTGAGTAAGAGATATCTAACATGCGAATTATTAACGCACTCCCAGTTTGAAATATTTGAGCTAAATGTGATAATTTTAGTGAAACATCAAGGGTTTATGCACAAATATTTGCAAATAGGCGAGCACGACAAGGACAAAATTATTTCGAAAACTGTAAGTCAAATCGGAAAAAGTTATTAGCAATAAATATTTTTTTTTTTACGAAATTCAAAACCACAATCGCAATTCACACTTCTAAAAAAAAAATTGACAAGCCCTGGTCCTGAACGCGACCTTAAAGAAAAATTTCAAGGTCACCGTTAAATTTCGTCTTAAAAGATGGTTTTTTTTGACGTTTTCTTCCTATCTCTAATGGTTTCCGAGATATTTGGCTACCTATATTCTTTTTCAAGGCACCGAAGAAAATCTATGACAAAAATAATAAATTCTTGAAAACACAAAAAATATAAATAAAACATAATATTACCCACACAGAAAGGCCATTTAGTAATATTTTGACACGTTTATTCGCCACTGAACGGTTATCCTCTTCTTTTTAACCCAGAGTTTTTTTTTTAATGATTTATAACATTTTTATTAATATTTTCTACGTTTGAATAGCTTGCGGCGGCAAATGCCATACAAAATGAAGAATATTTATTTTTAACTATACCTTCAGTTTTATAATAGGTTAGTAGAGTTACAAGCATTAATATTATGCAAAAACAAGACTTTTCGTATGAAAGGACATGTCTGCTTATGATAAATAAAAATCTGGTGTGAACATTACACGATTTCTATTTATTTATAAAATGAGTGTGGAAAGACAGACCGATACATATACACGGACTAATGGCTGAATCTCAAAATTTGGTCTCTGGGGACCTCAGAACATGTTGTTAAAAGAAAACAACTTAAAAAGGTAGAAACACTTCTTTCAAAGCTTGAGATGAATTTAAGGTGACCCTAATATACTGACTATTGCAAGAGAGATTCTTTGAACGAGCAATTCAAAAAGAATTGTTCTTATTAAGTACATAAACATAGCAAACATATACAAGATGAATTTTAAAGGAAAATTTTTACACACATCTTGACCGAGCTAAACATTTCCACTTGATAGCAAAATATAAAAAAAAGAACTAAATAAAGAGTATCTCGAGAACATAAATCATCTACAGCAAGACACAAGCAAACACTTGCTGTTTTACAATATTCTTGCGTGTAATCTATAATCGATGCTATTGTATCTTGTATCGCCCAACTTGGAACAATATTAGACAACACGAGGGAATGGGTATCTTGGAAATTTTTGACCCTCGAGGTATTATATCGAAAATATTGGGGTACTATTTTCATATCACAAAGGGGAATATAATAGACTATCCCTTGTTTCCCCTCTTCCTACTAGTGTGGTCTCCTCCTTGACTCTCATCTCTTCCTTCATCCCGAGCCTCGTTTACACTTCCGTATACATTATCAAATGAGTCTCCCCTTTCAAACCAATGTTTATTGCTCACGCTTCGATACAATAATTCATAACAACATTGTAAACAAAGGAACTTCTCATTGTATTACAACATGACATTTGAATTTTATTTACAAAAGTCTCCGTCGTGATTCATACCTCAGTCTGGTGCGTCTGTCACTTTTGGATGCTAGCTAAATGTATGAGTGAGAGGTCATCAGCAAAAAGCTGGTTTCTACGCGGTTTTAATTGATACTGTGAGCCACATATTAGGGTACCGTGCCATGAAGATGTTACAGCTAAAAGGAGTAGGCACCGAACAAGAGGATGTGGCATGGTAGAGTTGAGGGAGGCAACGTCGACCCCAAATCGAATTGGGAAAGGGTTAAGTTAAAGAAGAAAAGAAAATCATCAGCTCAGGGGGACTCGGCCCGTGAGGATGGCACCCTCAAGAAACATCTTACAATGTCAAGTATGCTTTATTTTTCATTTTATTGGAATAAGTTACGCCGTGGGAATTTAATTAGAGTGAATATAAGGTACCAGCAATGCACCAGTAGCAGTCATTACCATTGGGACAGGCCCCAACTTTAAATATAACAACACCAAAATCATTTCTGATCACCAGCACAATCGATTCAATTAGCCCATAAAATTTCTTCTGTCTAGATTTAGTAGATCTTGAGATATTTTAGAAGTGACATCGTAGTCAAACTCCATCCTTCGACTCAAATAGACTGATGATGAATCGAATGACTCGAAACTAGTTTCATTTTAAATATTTTTTTTTTAATTTGGCTTAACGTCTCTTTAACATCTATTGGTCATTCAAGACGGGTTATAAATCGTGTTTTTGGTAAGTGTTTATATTTATTTCAACGATACAAAAGAAACCATACAACGGTAAATACATCGAGCAGAGGATATTTTCATTATTTGATCAATAAAGGATATTGATGCAACGGTATTCTCAGGTAATTTACAGTCCATTTTTCAGTCCACAAAATATATTTTGTTTACATTTTCTTTTCACAATCACAACAACCGTTGTAGTTTTCTTTTGCAAAAACTACAATTACAGATATTAATTAAAATATCAATCTTTACGGATTCATAAGTGAAGAGTTGATACAGTAATCCCCCGAGATCCTCAAAATGTAATCAGTGCAAATTTTCACAATTAATGAGTTACAAAAAAAAAAAAAAAAAAAAAAAAAAAAAAAAAAAAAAAAAAAAAAAAAAANAAAAACATACACATGGCTCAAGAAGGGGTGAAATTTTCACAGATTATTCAATAGCCTCCCCTAATAAAATGAAACTGTTCCTCTTCAGTAATCTCTTGGAACCAACCCTTCTTTAACAATAAATCTTTCAAGAAATTTATATGAATTGTGTAAACGAATCTTTTTGAGTGATTCTCCACTCAGGGAATTAGGGAGTTGCCATTAATTATTTTCCTTTTTATAAAGATAGCGTTTACAAAATATTACAAAATGATGTTTGGTGTAAGCAAAACAATAATTATTGCACGAAGCATGATGATTGTAATGCAGTATGTACTTAATGATGATTGGTGTAAGCAAAACAATAATTATTGCGCGATGCATGATGATTGTAATGCAGTATGTACAAAATAATGATTGGTGTAAGCAAAACAATAATTATTGCGCGATGCATGATGATTGTAATGCAGTATGGACAAAATGATGATTGTTGTAAGCAGAACAATAATTATTGCGCAATGCATGATGATTGATGTAATGCAGTATGTACAAAATGATGTTTGGTGTAACCAAAACAATAAATATTGCGCGACGCATGATGATTGTAATGCAGTATGTACAAAATGATGTTTGGTGTAAGCAAAATAATAATATTGCGAGATGCATGATGATTGTAATGCAGTAACAAAATATTATGATACATACTGCTTACACCAAAATGATGTTTTGTGTAAGCAAAACAATAATTATTGCGCGATGCATGATGATTGTACAAAATGATGTTTGGTGTAAGCAAAACAATGATTACTGCGCGTATTTGAAAAAGACGACTGTTAGCGCTGAAAACTCCCTTATTTATATGTTTTCAGTGTTTTTAAGGAACCAAATTAGGAAGTCTTTTGACACCTGAATCATCGAACAGAGTAGAAGAGATTTTGAAGATCTCACAGAGTTTGTCTGCCTAATAGAGGTTATTCACATTCACAACATGGTGGATCGGATCTCGTGAAGATTAATGAGTGGGTCATTCTAGTGTGTCCTATCCTCATCCCGAATAGAACCACTTCTTCATAGCGGGACGACCGATGGCATGACTCCCATTTTTTAATTTTCGGTTTTATAACATCGGTTTAAACTAGTAGACGGAATGTGATTCAAGAAATCTTGAAAAGAGGGACAAAAATCGTCAGAAGGAGAGAGGTTGAAGTGAGTGGAAAATACCTAGCCAAAAGGCTGATCAAGCTTGGTAAGATCTTTGGAATCGATTAGATAAACAGTCTACTTTCCAAGCACAATAAGTCCAATTGATGTTTAGGTGCAGGGCCTTATACAGTCCTAGAGAGGAATCTAGCTTACGAATATACGAGTGGCAGGAGATAGATCTCTTCTTGTAGCAGTTTCATCGAACATTTGACGTCTATTTGGTCTTTGAAGCTTGAAATTACTGATAGTTATATGCAAGAGGTTAAAATGGGGGCTAAAATATTCAAAATAATGACTACATATACTGCCTAGATATTTTCTCAGTGTACAAATCAACCAAACAATTTGGATCTTGAACCTGGGGAAAACTCACCTAATACCCATACATAATATAAACCCTATATGGGTGTGATTTACTTTCTGTAAAGCTTTACATAGATCTAATTTTGTAGATTCCAGATTTATAGCAGGGAGAACGGAAATAGAATCCCCGGCAGTACAATATAATAAAAGTAATAAAACAGTGATGTATTATAGAAAACCATTTGTGCAACTCTTACTGACGAAGAAAAAAAAATGTCTGCTCATTTTATTGCCTTATGGGAAGAGAGAGAGAGAGAAATTGAGAGAGAAAAAAACATGGACAGAGATCCTGAGGAAAAAGCCTTTTTCAAGAGAAAAAAACTTATTATTTTAAATTCAATGCAAATAAAAAAAAATCTTGTAAAAATTCTTATTTCAAAAGTATCTTCATTAAATATTTTTTCTATCATCAGACTTAGATGATAACAAAAAAGGTCAATACTATGATCAGACTTAGATGATAGCAAAAAAGGTCAATACCTGAATCTTCTCATCATCTTTTCGGATAGTATCCAGATGTATGAGAAAACACTGAAAACAGAAAGCTTTGACTCAAAGAGAGACTACTAGATATAATGTAAGAATACTTAGATGGATGAAGGATGATAAGATGTACAATATTGAGAGTAAATGGATAGAAAACAGTTGTGCTAAACAGTACAACAGCGGCATTTTGTGTCTACATGTCAGCGCATTGGACGTAGCCGATATATTGTGACACAGGGTGCCTTAGATGTCCTCTATAAATAACGTCGAACGCGCCTATTCTTTGAAATCAATGTCACTTATACAATTTTTCATCAATCAATAGTGACATCATCCTTGTCGATGGCAGGCAGATGTATGAGAATGCAATTCTAAAGGGTCTTAGAACCATGCCAATCATTGCAATATAATAACAGCAATACGAAAATAATATTATTACAGAGTTGTCAACTCAAGGGGAATTCGGTCCGTGAGCATGTCTCTCCCTCTTAATCTTTCATAAGGAAATAAATTACACTTGAACATATGAGAATGTATTTCGAGAGCGATGTAGGAACAAAAATATCAATATTCCATAAGATCGCCCATTCCTAATCTAAAGAAGATTCCAATCCTCGCATCCTTCTGCTCTGATAAATTCGGGAAGAGTAAGTATGTTCAAAGGGATAAATAAACCATATTCTTCAGAAAGTGCCCCATGAAAGTCCTTAACAAACATCTCTGCGTCTTTCACAATTTAAAATTCTCCCTAACCCTAAAGCCTTTACAGATCTATTTACAAGTCCCTTGAAAAAGTACTTACTTTTTTTCTGTTTTCGTGACTCTTTCCATTCATTGTAAAAAAAAAAAATCAACAGTTATCTGCCATTTTCTCTTGACATTTTATCTCAAAACATGATATTCTTTACGAGACTTTTATATCTAGGAACCTCGGATTCAGAAAACATTTAAAATGAAGATAGTTTGAATGAGTTTTAGGCATATAGAAGGAGGTGTATTTAATTATCTCCAGAAATAGGATTATCTGGATGAGGAGAAGAGGTAATCACAGGAAATTGAACAATTTAAAGGTGTAGAACAGAAGGACAGGATCAATTTAAATGCAACTCGATCCAATTAACAGAAAACTTTGTGATATATCACTCTTGAAAATATGCAGATGTGACTAAATATTCAGGAGAGCTTTGTGGGGGAAAGTTGGCCAATGTGAACACAAAATGTTTTCAGGATTCAGTTGAATATCTCAGGATTTTGTTAGTTTATCACAGAGTTTTATTTTCAGGAATAATAAGTTTTATCACAGATTGTTGACCGAATGAAATGAATTGTGAGGTCTAGTATTTTGTTCGTCCTTTTTTACCACGATATATATCTCGAAAGAATAATCCAATTTTGATGAAATGTGGTATGGACATTACCTATTTAATAAATTTAAGTGGTATACCTACACAAATACGCCTCATGAATGATTTTATCATATGTTCCATTGAAATGTGTAATTGTGCAAGTATGTTAGGATGTAAATCCCAATGTAAAATTTCATTGTTTTTATTATTATTAGTAATTGTGGCGGCCTTTCCTTTCAGAATTCCAATTGATGCGGAATTCAATAGTGGCATCATCGTATCCGATGGTAGATGTATGAGACAGCAGCTCTAGATAAGTTGTAGTATACTGCTATCATTCAATAGTGGC
>CM022878.1:35284396-35297156 GCA_012654025.1 Pachypsylla venusta | reverse complement strand
TAATGCAGTAGCTTCTCCTATCTCATCATCGTAGCCCAAGAGCCGTGGGGCTGGTTTGCAACAACTCGCCATAAGTTGTTGATACTTGAGAATCCTTACGGATAATGCAGTAGCTACTCCTTCCTGAATGGATAATGGAAAGAATACAGTTTCCAACCCTGCCTTTAGGCGCCTTTTACGACTGGCATGAACTTGGATGCCTGGGTATTCTTTTTAAGTCCCCCTTAACTTATCTACAAGGGACTGCACCAAATAAAAAAACCCAAAAACACCCTGTATATTTGCTATTCCAGAGTTATAATATTCATGACAATTTTGTCACACCCTGTATATTTGCTATTCCAGAGGTATAATATTCATGACAATTTTGTCACACCCTGTATATTTGCTATTCCAGAGGTATAATATTCATGACAATTTTGTCACACCCTGTATATTTGCTATTCCAGAGGTATAATATTCATGACAATTTTGTCACACCCTGTATATTTGCTATTCCAGAGGTATAATATTCATGACAATTTTGTCACACCCTGTATATTTGCTATTCCAGAGGTATAATATTCATGACAATTTTGTCACACCCTCTATATTTGCTATTCCAGAGGTATAATATTCATGACAATTTTGTCACACCCTGTATATTTGCTATTCCAGAGGTATAATTGTACTCTTCTTTTTAACAGAACACGAAATCATGTAGAGTTTGATTGTACCTCTTCAATACAAAGTTCCGGACTTCGCCACTGACAAGGTATGGATATCCATTATTACATCAATTTTTTTTTTTCAATGGAAAATTTTGAAGTGTGCTTTAAATTGAAGAGGATACGTTTTTTAAATGATTGGTTTTCGGTAGGAAAAAAATGGGGGCCAAAAAATTGTCATGAATATTATACCTCTGGAATAGCAAATATACAGGGTGTAACCAAATTGTCATGAATATTATACCTCTGGAATAGCAAATATACAGGATGTAACCAAATTGTCATGAATATTATAACTCTGGAATAGCAAATATACAGGATGTAACCAAATTGTCATGCATATTATACCTCTGGAACAGCAAATATACAGGATTTAACCAAATTGTCATGAATATTATACCTCTCGAATAGCAAATATACAGGGTGACACAAAATTGATGAGTAAAAAGATTACTTACTTTAAATTTATGTACATAATTCTGCCTTCTAATCTATCATCATCATAGGTTAACAGCCGTGGGGCTGGTTTGCCACAACTCGTCATGAGTTGTTGATGCTAAAATATGCTTATGGATAATGCCGTAGCTTCTCCTTGCTATCTGCATGGGTAATGGAAAAAAATAACGTTGGAAATATTCTTTTTAAGTCCCCCTATCCACGGGGGACTAATCTGTACTACTCATAAAACCCAAAACTCAGTTGATATAAACAACGCAACTCAACGTTGATTAAACTAGAAAGTTTAAATTCTCCCGATGCGATGGAAGTGCGTGGGTATTCTGAAATACTTCTCAACCGTTAACGTATTATTAAAACTCCGTGTGAATTTCACTGATTTGTGTCTCAAGAGACGAAATGCTTCATGACCTATAGCCATAAAAAAAATCGTTTTTATAGGACAACAATACTAAATTCTACCTAGTGTGATTATATCCCTCGCCCTTGACCAAAAAGGGTTTACATTCAGTCATATTAAATTTGAACATTAAATGAAAAATATGCCCTTTGAATTCCACAATCTAAATTCTAACAAATTGTCCATAAACATTAGACATTATGCAATCAAGTAATAACAAAATTTTACGAGAGTTTCACATTTATACTAGCTGGATAATGTTGACTTAAGAGTTTTTCTGGGGGGCCCTGTGCCTTTTTGCCGGGAGGGGGCAGGCGGCAAAGTCCATTTTGCCACTCCTTAAATCCGCCACTATATAGATTATAATTATCCTAGGATTTTTATACAGGATCCATATAAATTGGGTACCTGGACACGGGGGCATTGAGGGAAATGAAAAAGCTAGCCAGATCCGGTTCCTCGACAGCCTTCCCTGGCCCTGAGTCGTCGGTTAAACTACTGAAAATAATAATCTAAAAATAGTCAACATAGGCCAGCGTCTATGGCACATTGCATGCACCATTTCCCTTGAGACCAATGAAGTTAAGCAACGTCCAGCGAGATTGTACCATGTGGGTATCCACGTGAGTTCGAGCCCTCGAGATTCTAATTTTCCGGCCCAAACCAGGCTGGGTGGAAAATGGTCAACAGTAATTGACAGAATGAGGTGTACTCTCTTTTTTCCATTCCTTGTCTTTTTTTACCAGGATAAATCACAAGCGCCGCATCCGATTTGGAGGAATTTGGTATGACCATTCATTATATTGAATTAACGGTTCAGTTTTAGGGACCGGGGCCCCGTGGTAGCAATTTTAAGAGTGTGAGGACTCCTGAACACAAAGCTATTAGTGAACACGTGTACACAAAGCTATTAGTGAATACGTGTACAAATATACAAAACTTGACACTCGTTTTCTTGCAACCCAGAAATTTTGGATATTTTTTTTATATTTGTACTTGAATTAACATCTATTGGTCATTCATGACGGGGGTTTTACCCTCCATTCGATGGAAACTTGCAAACCAGCTACCCATATTGATCTCATCCAGCCTGGGTTGGGCCGGAAAAATAGCCATCATCACGAGGATATGAACCCACGTGGACAACCACATGGTATAACCTCGCTGAACTTTATCATTTGGAAGTTTTCATTTCTTTACCATATTGTCAGGGGATTCAATTTATTTTGTAACACACTGTATGATTATATTTGTCCGTTTTAATTGAAGGTAATAATAAAAATTAAAGGACATTCAATTCAATTGCACCCGGAATTTGAAAATTATTTTTCGAGGACAATAATTACCAAGAATAATATTCCCCCTCCACCATTTGCTCTATGTTCAATAACACCCCAGATTTTTTATTTTAAAAAAAAAGATTTACTGACCTTAATGACCGTTTATTTGGAAAATTAGCCTTAGTTTTTTTGGTTGTCATCTACTACGTTTTGAGTGCAATAAAATTTAGGCATAACACCAGGCGAGAAAGGACGTTCAGTTAGTGATGTATCCTCTTATGCAACTGTGAGAAGCATAATAATAATCCTCCGAACCTATATAGATTATAATTATCCTCCGAATTTCGGAAAATCCTTTCCTGAGTCCAGTCCTGTTGTTTCTGCTAGGAATGAAATGGATTCAGTACTACTGACTAAGGATGTCATTTGTAACTTTATCATTTGGAAGTTTTCATTGTCAATTTATTTTGTAACACACTGTATGATTATATTTGTCCGTTTTCATTGAAGGTAATAATAAAAATTAAAGGACATTCAATTCAATTGCACCCGGAATTTGAAAATTATTTTTAGGACAATAATTACCAATAATATTCCCCCTCCCCCATTTGCTCTATGTTCAATAACACCCCAGATTTTTTTTTTTAAAAAAAAAGATTTACTGACCTTAATGACCGTTTATTTGGAAAATTAGCCTTAGTTTTTTTGGTTGTCATCTACTACGTTTTGAGCGCAATAAAATTTAGGCATAACACCAGACGAGAAGGGACGTTCAGTTAGTGATGTATCCTCTTATGCAACTGTGAGAAGCACATTTGTAAGCGAATGTACAACACTTGACACTCGTTTCCTTGCAACCAACATTAGCTACTCAGTATGTTGTCCGAATATAGCTGAGTGTTTTTTTTTTTACTTTCTCTTCCTATAGAAGATATTGTAATCGTGCAGAAAATTTGGAGATTTTTTTTATATTCGTACTTGACTTAACGTCTCTCTAACATCTATTAGTGATTCGAGACTGGGATTTTACCCTCCATTCGCTAGAAACTTGCAATCCAGCTACCCATATTTACCTGATCCTCTCTGGTTTAGGGCGGAAAAAATAGCCAGCATCACGAGAGCGCGAACCCACGCGGACAACTGTATGATACAAACTCGCCAGACGTTGCTTTACTTCAGTGATCTAACGGGAACTGTGTATTCAACGTGCCATAGACCCTGGCCAGGTTTATGTTTAAACTTGCAAATAATGCCAAAGAAATAGAGTTGATCAGTAAAAGAATAAAACTACTGAAAATAATAATCTAAAAATAGTCAACATAGGTCAGCGCCTATGGAACATTGCATGCACCATTTCCCTTTAGACCAATGAAGTTAAGCAACGTCCAGCGAGATTGTACCATGTGGGTATCCACGTGAGTTCGAGCCCTCGAGGTTCTAATTTTCCGGCCCAAACCAGGCTGGGTGAAAAATGGTCAACAGTAATTGACCGAATGAGGTGTACTCTCTTTTTTCCATTCCTTGTCTTTTTTTACCAGGATAAATAACAAGCGCCTCATCCGATTTGGAGAAATTTGGTATGACCATTCATTATATTGAATTAACGGTTTAGTTTTAGGGACCGGGGCCTCGAGGTAGCAATTTTAAGAGTGTGAGGACTACTAAACACAAAGCTATTAGTGAATACGTGTACAAAGTCATGTCACCGAAGGTAAAGCTTAGTAAACAGAACTTTACACAAAAAACCCACATAATTCCTTTCTTTGATAAACCAAAAATTACATTTTTCAAAAAAAGTGTAGTTTTCAGGCAAATCGAAACGGAACAAAAAGTTTGGAATACACAAAGGTCACCCAAATTGTTTCAAAAAAAGGGATGGAGAGCGAGAGTATTAAAGCTTTTGTTTATTTCACCCAATATTATTTTCGAAATTGTAAAATTCCAGCACCTTTTCTGAGTAAAGTCTCCAAAGAGAAGCATTTATACACATTCTTTTATAAAATTTAAGCTGGTGGTATACAATCCGACCAGAAGATATTCGTTGGGGAAAGAAAGAAAACAGAAAAGAAAGCTTTAAATTTGAAGGGGGATCTTAATTTTCGAGTCCAAGTTGGGGTTCTTGCGATATTGGTCTATATGCGATATTCGATATCGATATTTTTTCCGGTATCGATATAGCGATATTATCGCAAAGGAAATATCGATATCGGAAATATCGAAAGATATCGCTTCGGATTTCGGATTCCAGTTTAAAAAGTAATGATGTGATAATTCAAGATTTCTTTTTTTTTTAATTTAGCTTAGCGTCTCATTAACATTTATTGGTCATTCAAGGCGGGTGTTTTACCCTCCATTCGCTGGAAACTTGCAAACCAGCTACCCACATTGACCTCACCCACCCTGGCTTGGGCCCGAAAAAAATAGCCAACGATACTTGGTGTTCCCAAGCGGTCACCCATCCAAGTACTGACTACGTCCGACGTTGCTTAACTTCATGTAACACTTACAGTGAAAGTGGACCAGGTTCAATTCATCTACATCCATTTGGATTAGTCGCTCGTAAGTAAATGGAACCTCGTCCACTGTAAGTGTATAACATGTAACACTTACAGTGAAAGAGGACGAGGTTCCATTCACCTACATTCATTTGGATCAGTCGCTCGTAAGTAAATGGAACCTCGTCAACTGTAAGTGTATAACATGTAACACTTACAGTGAAAGTGGACAAGGTTCCATTCACCTACATTCATTTGGATCAGTCGTTCGTAAGTAAATGGAACCTTGTCCACTGTAAGTGTATAACATGTAACACATACAGTGATAGTGGACAACGTTCCATTCACCTACATTCATTTGGATCAGTCGCTCGTAAGTAAATGGAACCTCGTCCACTGTAAGTATATAAAATGTAACACTTTCACTGAAAGAGGACGAGATTCCATTCACCTACATTCATTTGGATCAGTCGCTCGCAAGTAAATGGAATCTCGTCCACTGTAAGTGTATAACATGTAACACTTACAGTGAAAGTGGACAAGGTTCAATTCACCTACATTCATTTGGATCAGTCGCTCGTAAGTAAATGGAACCTCGTCCACTGTAAGTATATAACATGTAACACTTACAGTGAAAATGGACAAGGTTCCATTCACCTACATTCATTTGGATCAGTCGCTCGTAAGTAAATGCAACCTCGTCCACTGTAAGTGTATAACATGTAACACTTACCGTGAAAGTGGACAAGGTTCCATTCACTTACATTCATTTGGATCAATCGCTCGTAAGTAAATGGAACCTCGTCCACTGTAAGTGTATAACATGTAACACTTACAGTGAAAGTGGACGAGGTTCCATTCACCTACATTCATTTGGATCAGTCGCTCGTAATATCGCAAGCTAGTAGTCGCACCAAAAGAACGACCGAGTTTAGAGTTCAAGGGACAAACCTTCTGAAACAGAACCCTACAACACGTGTCATGTGACAGGGACTTTCAAAATTTTGCTTTATGCTGGTCGTTAATTCAACTTTCGCCATCTTATCCTTACAGTGTTCTCCTTCCACACGATTCTCCCTTTGCTTCCCCCCCCCCGGAAACTTCTCTTTTACTTTAATATTTAAAAGGATTTTCAGCTTGTTACAAAGTTATGGACTTAATTATTTTCTTCGCACCTAACTTTTTCGAATCATAAAAAAAAAAAAAAAAAAATAAACAAAAAAAAAAAAAAAAAAAAAATAATGCGTTCAAACCCAGAATTCACAAAAAGTTTGAGTCGTAAGTTTGTCCCATACATTTCAAGAAAAATAAATTTTGCATAATTTAATTATTTATCAGGCGAAAAGAGAGGCAGTAGAGTAGATGTTAATATTATAAAATTAATCCCTCAAGAAGTTAAGCAACGTTGGGCTGTACTTCTAAGCCAGAGACTTTACTATTTTGAATACATTTTCCTTTACAGGACCATCCAATTTTGCCCCACTTTTTGGTTTATTATTTTCAATAATGAATCGTTATGAAAAGAAACCTTCAAAATTTGATTTTTTTTTTGCGTTAGGCGCTGTAACCGATAGCCATGGCTATGTCCTTCGCGCTGATTTCTCGAATATTAATTAAATTTTGTCATATAGTTTGAGTATCCTAAGATATATAATAAGTTGGATACCCCCCGCTCATCGTCACTTAAAAAAAAAAAAAAAAAAAATTGGATATTTTACGTTTCAAGGTATGCAGAATCCATAAATCGAATAAAAAAAAATTGTTTGTTCGCCGTGATGGGCATTTTTGCCACTTAGCGTTCACTGATTTGGATGAAATTTGGTATGTCAGTCCCGAATCGTTTGGGTGCAATCAAATTTATCGCTTTTTAGCGGTTTTCATTAATCCTGTCTAAAAGAGAATGGTAATAGCAAGAGACTTGAAATTTAATATGTATGTCAAATTTAGTGTCAAACTACAGAGTGCGGCAATTAGTTCTTCCACATTTAAAAGATCTGGTAAATAAAAATGAAATGAGATATTTGAAAAAATATTTTGTATTCTGTAAGCCTGTGTATTCTAGTATTTTTTCCATCTATGTTTTGTAAATAATGTCATCCAGGGGGATGTTTGAAGACCTCAGCCTTACAGGAAGGTAACCCCACNTGGATCCGTGGAGTGCGGAACGCCCTCTGAGTGGCTATAATGGTTCACTTTTTAAAAAAACAACTTGACAACGAACGCACGATGCTCGCTCGACCAAACCATTGCGACAACTAAAAACTAGATGTCATATGTTTTTATTATAAGCCTAAGTATTATAAAATTTAAGAAGGTGGTGGAGAAAAATAGTAATTTATTTTCATTATGATGTATCAGAGTTTAGAAACAAATGAAATACATCACTATAATTTCCCATTTTAAATGACTAAAATAAAAGTTGACATCCAATTTTCAGAGTTTTTTTTTTTTTTTTTTTTTTCCTCCCCCTTGGCAATGCACGTAATTGAATAGAGCTTGGCAATCCTAGGATTAACATCATTGGTTACTCGAATGACCAATAAATTCGAGTCTAGATTTTTATCCTAAGATATTTTACTAAGTAAAATATCTAAAAACGTTGCTTGACTTAAGTGATCTTATACAGGAACTATCCGGCCCGTATCTAGGACAAGGTTTTAAGGGGTTCAACCCCCCCCCNTAATGGTTCAACCCCCCACATCGAAATTTTTGAAAAGGTTTGATTTTTCCTCTAATCCCCATATGATAAAACTCTCTTTACGTGACCCCCCCCGCAATAAAAGGCCTGAGGACTAGTGTTATTTTTTTTTTTAACCTAACGTCACTTAAGCATCCATTCGTCATTCGAGACGGAGGTTTTGCCCTCTATTTGCTGGGAACTTGCAAACCAGCTATCCCCATTAACCTCAACCAGTATGGATGACAAGCATGACGAGGGTTCGAACCTACGTGATAAAATGTGTATATTTCTTTGTGTTATTATGTCACAATGTTTTGTGGGCATCATAACGTTACAAAGTGTTTTTTAACATTCATTCCAATATCAGTAAGCCTAAGCTACACTTTAATTTTCACCTTATAATGCTACCACTTGGCGCTATAACCATAACTACTCAATTGTCCTCAGGAGGCTCAGTTACCGCCAAACACAACCAGACCAAGTAGAAAATTCGAAAAAACTTTTTCAAATTTTCGACCCGTCCAGGAATCGAACCCGGAACCTCCTTGGTGCAAGCCGAGTGTGATGCGCACTCTGCCACGGTGAAGTCTACGTCTAAATTCTATATGCCCCTCCTAACATCAAACTTTTTGTATTTACACGGGCCAAGGACCGTCACTTAATGAAACTGGCTTGCTCCCCTCGATGGCTACATTAAGATTTTATCATTACGAGATCCTAATATTGTTCTCTTGTGGGTAGATATTGGATGGTTCGTTAAAACTGCACAAAATAGAGTCAGTCCTCTAAATTGTGTTTGAAAACCGACGAACGATAAGTGGGCGCACCTCCCCCCCCCACCGAGCTACTTGCTCGAATCCTTCCTTCAAATTCGGACGATTTTAATTTCGCTGAATGAATTTATAACGTTACCCTTGCAAGTTATAAAAAGTATAAAATCTATTTTTTTTTTTTTTTTAATATTAATTTACAATGAATTTAAATGTAAATAATTACCCAGCGTCTATGGCACGTTGAATACACTCGTTAGATCACTGAAGTCAAGCAACGTCCAGCAAGGTTGTACCATGTGGGTGTCCTCGTGGGTTCGCGCCCTCGTGATGCTGGCTATTTTTCCGGCCCAACCCAGGCTGGGTGAGGTCAAAGCGGGTTGTAAGTTTCCAGCGAATGGAGGGTGACACCTGTTAAAGCGAAGTTTAGCCAAATTAAAAAAAAAAAAATCTATTTTTTTCTTTTTTTACTTAAATATTAATTTACAATCTACAATGAATTTAAATGTAAATAAAAACAATATTGTAATAAATAAATTGGTTGGCTGTTGGAAATGACATAGGGGGAAGCCATCCAATAACGACACACACATTTGAAGGCAGTCGGACTGTTGTTGGGTATTTTTCACCTCCACAGTCATCCATCCGAGGCCGAGTCAGGGAAGATGAGGATCGAGATGCAGTGCAAGTCAGTCTATCTCAACTGAGTCAACCCAAGGTATCTAAGCCAACGATCATACCACGTTGAATACACCAGTTCCCGTCAGATCACTCAAGTTAAGCAACGTCGGACGTGGTCAATACTTGGATGGGTGACTGCTTGAGAACACCACGTATCATTGGCTCATTTTTTCGGCCCAACCCAGGCTATGTGAGGTCAATGTGGGTAGCTGGTTTGCAATTTTCCAGCGAATGGAGGGTAAAACCCGGTCTTGATTGACCACAATAGATGACAAAGAGACGTTAAGCCAAATTAAATAATAATAATAATTAAAATCTAATAATAATAATAAAAAAAAATCATTATCATTTCTATCTAATTTGAAAAAGTCGATGCGACGGAAATAAAAAAAAATGTATAAATTCTTTCCTGAAACATTAAAACAAAAAGTTCTAAAATTTGTGTTCGGTTCAAACATTTTGACTGCTGGGAAGCCACCCCGTATAGAAAGTAGAAATTTTACATTTATGATGTTCGATGCTGTGGAATCCACTTTTGCTGAGCGTTTTCATTATTTCAAACTAAGATTGCACAAAGATTTTCCCCGGAGATTATCTTCAATTTCTAATACTTATTTACTTCAAGTATACATTCCGTTTCATTGATTTTTTGTTTCAAAGGTAATAATCATTTTTGTATTTACATTTCTAGCTTGTTTCCTCGAACGATTGGAATTCGAGTTTTTCATCTGATCATTCCAGGATATCTTTCGGACCCCTTGTCCAAATTTATAAAATTTGGTACAAACATTTGTTGTGCCCCGTGGATAGTTCATCTTTTATTATTGCAATAGATGAGCTTTTAGTAGAATTTATTTAAGTTGATGATCGTAGAAAATTTTAAGGTTGGCTCACTGTATCTAGCTTTATGTTAAAATAATTTTTAACTCCACATCGAAAATTTCAGCCCATTACAATACTTTCCTTTTTTATAGGATAAGAAAGTCCCCTGTGGATATAGGAATACTTCCAAGACACCCGATCATGCCGGCCGTACAAGGATACTAAAGGAAGGGTCGGAAACGATATTTTTTCCATTAGACATTCAGAAAGCAAGGAGAAGAATTATTGTACTGGATTATCTCTAAGTGTTCTTGAGTATCAACAGCTCATGGCGAGTTGATGCAAACCAGCCCTACGGCTGTTAACCGATTGACGGATACAGATGTTCAGTTGAGAGGATGCAATTAAGACTTAAACACTGAACATAAACATCGGAGTCAGTAATATGAATGAATGAAAAATGGTTTTTAAATAGAAGCCATGCTAACCCCGGAGTTGGTTTCACCGAAAATTCATATTTGAGAAGTACCAAATCGGAATGAGCAAGTCAATGTCCCGCAGTATAAAAAGTAATAGGTATCCTTGAGTAAAATATTAAATTTTCTAAATGGGAGCCATGCTCACCCTGGAGTTCCAGGGTGAGCATGGCTCCACCAAAAATCCATATTTGAGAAGTACCAAATCGGAATGATCAAGAAAGCATCCCTAATTCCCCTTTTTAATCTATACTTATAAAACGCCAAGTCCAGTTGTTATACCTACTGATTCACTGACTGATAATCAACGAAGATCCACGATGCCTTAAGAAAGTACTATCTTTGAGAAAAATATTGATTTTTTTAGATTGGAACCATGCGCACCCTGGGGTCGGTTCCACCAAAATTCAATAACTGAGAAGTACCACTTCGGGATGAGCAAGAAAACTGATATTTAATACGAACGTGCTCCTCAGTACAAAAAGTAATATTCTCGAGTAAAATATCGCACGTTGAATACACCAGTTCACGTTATATCACTGAAGTTAAGCAACGTCCAGCGAGGTTCTTCCCCTGCGGGTTCGCGCCCTCGTGATGCTGCCTATTTTTCCGGTCCAACCCAGGTTGGGTGAGATCAATGTGGGTAGCTGCTTTGATAGTTTTCAAAGAATGGAGGGTAAAATCCCTGTCTCTAATAACCAAAAGATGTTAAAGAGACGTGAAGCCAAAAAAAACCCAATTTTTTTTAATATTGAGTCTTTTTCGGACACATTAAGCGTATTCTTTGTTTGTTTCACGGTACACTGATTCTCCATTACTCAAGTATAATTTAGAACTGCAGTCTTGATACATCTGGACCCCATCGAAATAAATGATGCTACCTATAATGTGTAACTTTAAGAATGGAGGGTAAAATCCCTGTCTCTAATAACCAATAGATGTTAAAAAGACGTGAAGCCAAAGAAACCCAATTTTTTTAAATATTGAGTCTTTTTCGGACACATTAAGCGTATTCTTTGTTTGTTTCACGGTACACTGATTCTCCATTACTCAATTATAATTTAGAGCTGCAGTCTTGATACATCTGGACCCCATCGAATTAAATGATGCCACCTAATGTGTAACTTTTAGTATCGTTTTTTGAAAAGAACTTTTTTTTCATTTTGCAAAGAACTCTATAAACCGCAAACAAGATATCGTGTGCTGCCTTTCAAAAGTGATTCAGCAATCAGTGGATAATGAACAAAAAGACATAAAACCCGACAGTAAAACATTTCGTATATTGGAACATTAAAAACTATTTTCAAAACTCGAAATGGCTTTGGATTATTCAAGAACAAGACCAGAACAACTCTTTAAAAATCTATTAAGTTTCACACAGGGGCGGATACAGAAATATATTTGGGAGGGGGGGGCGGTTGGAATCAACTTGGAAAATAAGTTTAAAATAAATAGGANGGGGGGGGCGGTTGGGATCAACATGGAAAATAAGTTTAAAATAAATAGGGCATACAACTCGGTAACTGGTAAGTGACTCAGTAGAGAACAAGTAATATGAATTGGAAGCAAACCTGGAAAGGTCAAGATAAAATTTAGAAAATACTAAAAAGTCAGAATGACCGTGCCTCTACGGCCCCTTTCGAAACGTATAAATCTTAGGTTTTTAAAAGTTGCATTATACAGGGTGAACACAAACCTATCTTGAAAACCAAAATTAGCAATATAAGAATCGTAGCGAAGCACGGTCATACAACTAGTTTATAATAGACTAGCTGTTTTCCCGTGCTTCGCTACGGTTACAAAATTCAACAACAATTTCGAGAACGCGAAATTAAATCTTCTCTATTTCAGATTTTTGGTGGAACCGACCCCCCGAGTGAACACGGCTCCTATTTAGAAAATTCAATATTTTACTCAAAGATATTACTTTTTGCACTGCGGAACACCTTCGTATAAAATTTCAGCTTTCTCGCTCATCCCGAAGTGATACTTC
>CM022878.1:35261606-35281170 GCA_012654025.1 Pachypsylla venusta | reverse complement strand
AATGGGGAAAACATTCGACTATTAATATCATCATCCTAATGGGGAAAACATTCGACTATTAATATCATCATCCTAATGGGGAAAACATTCGACTATTAATATCATCATCCTAATGGGGAAAACATGAGTTTTTTATAAGTTGATAAAAATTAGTTTAATGTGTCATACATGAGTGTCTAGGTGAAAAAAAAACTCTGCCAATGTGACACATGGGTTTAATATTTTACTGGCTTAAAATAATATCTCCCCCCCACCCACAAATTTGATATTTTAGGTTTTAATGTACACAGAATACAAAAATCGAATAAAAAATTCGTTCGCCCGCCTCCCTCCGTACCCTGAATATTGCAAACGAACACCGTGGTGCGCAATATCATGCGCGGATATAGCCCTCTTGTTTATGAGGGGGTACAATCGCACAATATATCTAATAGAAAATTTGGAGGGAGGAGGGACTCGTAACCTAGAAGCCGGGGTTCGAGTCCTGGACAGTACTTTTTAATGCAATGTTCATCGAGGTACGATACCTAATTTGTTAAAAGATGTAGAGCTTACCACAAATACCTTTCATAAGGGTGATAAGCGATTTTATAAGGGTGATGATGAAAAAAGGTGCCATGGCGGATGACAGAATTTTTGACGATTTTTTATTTACGTATTTCTATTTAGTCTCAGGATTGGGAATTATTTAGGGGCCCGTGCCCTCCCCCTCTCAATATGATAAAAGACACAGCGGATCACCATTCATTTGATTTTTTTTTTTTTTTTAAATTTACGTGATTAAGTTTAATGAAATTTGAGAAATACCGCCCGATTAAAAAAATTGGGGGAGCACGTGCCCCCGTGCCCTCCCCTATATCCGCGCATGTGCGCAATGTTGCAACTTAGCGCTGACCGATAAAATTTTAGGATGGAACCCTAATTAGGGTGACTGATGGTAATGAAAACTCTCGGGGTAGAATAAGACCCCAAATGGGACGTATGTATGTCCCATTTGGGGTCTTATACATTTCGTTCTCACATCAATATTTTTTAAATATCACACATAGAGTGGCCACAGAGCACAACACATAAGGTCGGATCAATAGAAGCAGACTCTCCCTGTCCCTAAAATGTTTCGCACGAGAATTACAATTAAAAATTTGGTCCTAATCCATAAAGATGGCCCTTGAGTCCTCATAACTTCAATCATTTTGGGGACCCCTAATTCACGTTGATCGCCAGAGCTGCCGATCTAAAATCCGGGACTAAAAAATAAGTTCATTTACTAAAATGAACAATACTTGAAATCAAAATCACCATGTATGACTTGAGATTTTCGGACCCCTCCAATAGCCCGGGCCGGGGGGTCCCCCCCTCGGTGGCTCTGTTGCCCACAGTCTGGTAAAAGCTGTTGGGCGGAAGAAAATGACGATCAGAAGAAATGATAAACTTTTTTCAATAATTTTTTTCAATAGTTTAATATTTTACAATTTTTATTACAATAAATAACAAGTTGATAGAAACAATTTTATTAATTATAATTTAATAAAAACAAAATTATCCTAAATAATATTATACACAATAGGTAACATAAAATCGGTTGAGGCTAAAAAATCTGGGGTGTAATCATGGGTGTAGGAAGGGGGGGGCAGCTGCGCCCCCCAGAAATTCTCGAGAGTATGCAGCACTAATTTTCTTACTAATGTTTGGATGTTTTCGGGGCCCAATCAACCTCGTGAGGACAATAAGTAGCTATGAAGATAAATGTGCATAGCGACAAGGTGCCAGCATTGTAGGTAAAATAGAAAAATTCAAAGGAATTGGATAACAATTGAAAAAAATCGTACAATGCTGCAGTGAGCACCAAAGTAACACGAAGAGACAGCATTTATATTATACTAGCTGTTTGACCGTGCTTTGCTACGGGCGCAGCTCTTAGTGCATTAATGGCCGTTTCCATGCTAATTGTATTCTAATATTTTCCTTACGAAAATTCGTCATTTTTGGATTCTGATCATTTTTCTGAGGTTTTGGCCTGTAGTTTTCTTTTTTTTGGGGGGAGGGGGCCATTCCCATTAATGTTTCCCTTACCTACCGTTTTGCTATACAATTAGTGATACACGTACATATATCTTAAGCGCTCGCCTGGTAAACAGGAGAGCGTGGGTTCGTTCCCCAGCAGAGGCAGGATTTTTTCCTTATGAATTTGAGTATTTGACCACATAAAAATAGAGCTCTAACGGTTAGGTGGTAGAAAATGCCTCAGGCATTAACCTCGCCTAATGGTTGGTTACCTTCCACACAAGAGTCTATTTTTTTTTTTTTATAATAGATTGCAGACTTGCTTTCTGTGGTATTTTACACCATCCAATCTGAAGATTTTTTTTATTTTTCACTATGGAAATATCATACTTGGAAGCAGTGGCGGATTTACACAGTTGCCGTCTGTAGGCTATTCAAATTTTCCCGCCCCTCCCTACCTTTACATTGAAAACTCGACCTCCGAAATTCCAGCCCATTATTATACTTTCCTTTTTATACGATAAGGAAAGTAAAAAAAATCTGGTTCGAATATCACACGAAATTCCTTATCTAGTTTTCAATGAAAAAACGCGTTTTGAGGTCCCCAGAGCCCAAATCTCGAGTTTCACCCATTGCCAGGCTCGTGAAAACCGCTAAAAAGCGACAAAAAGCCAAGGGAAGATTCGATTTCAACTAAAAGTATCATTTTACATTAAATGCGTGAAATTGATATAGGCACCCAATTTTATGCCTTACCGTTCTCTTTTCAGGCAGGAATCGCCATAAAGCGGCCAAAAATCGCCAAAAAAGGTATATTATACTTCAACCAAAGGTGTCTTTTTGCAATCAATGCATAAAAGTAATATATAAGAATTTGACCAAATTTCAAGCTCTTGCTCTAAAATGTGGCGAAAAACCGCCAACCGTAACTTTCAATGAAAAGCTTCGTAGTTTGTTCCACACATAAAATTGACATGTGTATGAAATTTCAAGTCTCTAGCGCTTACCGCTCTTGAGGTATCTTGTTCACATACAGAGAGAGTGCAGACACACTCACGGACCAATGGATAAAACTCGAGATTTGGGCTCTGGATACTCAAAAAACTGAATTGGGACCAAATTTCAAACTCTTGCTGTTATCATTTCTCTCTTTAGGTGGTATCACCTAAAACTGATAAAAAACTGCCAACCGTAACTTCGATTTCAATGAAATCGTAGTTTGTGCCAGGCATAAAATTGACATGTATTGTGTATGAAATTTCAAGTCTCTAGCGCTTACCGTTCTTGAGATACTAATACATAAAAAAAAAAAAATCTCAAATTTTGCCGCCCCTAAAATCTGCGGCCTAGGCTCCAGCCTACTCAGCAAATTGGTAAATCCAGCACTGTTTGGAAGAAATTACGCCTCCGGTTGATTTTCGATTAATGAAATCAATTTGAAAATTGTTAAGAAAATTGGCTTAGGCTGTAACAGAACCTGAATTCAATCTCAATTGTTTGGCTTAATATTTAACAATCATAATATGAAGGGAGATTATTCCCAAATGAATTTCCACGTAAAACTACAAAAGGGATGAAATTATATAAATGTACTGGGTGGATCATTTTATTTTCTCCAAAAGAACCTTTAACTGACACAAAATAGAAATCGGAAACTTATAAAAGAGCATCCACACTACCAGGGCCGTAGATAGAAAATCCGGGCCAGGGGGAAAATTTACTGGCCCCTCTATAAAGGAATATTTCATCTGAAATCATTGTATGGGCAGTAATAAAAGTAAAAGTAGGCAATTCACTTAGTTGATGTGAAAAGGTGTGTACGTTTCTTCTTGGCACCAAATAATTCGATTATGGGCAGTAATAAAAGTAAAAGTAGGCAATTCACTTAGTTGATGTGAAAAGGCGTGTACACTTCTTCTTGGCACCAAATAATTCGATTATCAGATGTTAATTTTTACGAAATATACCAATATTTATGATTGCTGTACAAGCTGAAGGGTATTAGCACTATATTTTAAAATCAGTGTCCTGCAATAGCCATTGCCCCTTATTTTCCCACTAAACTTCTGATTTTGTGTGTTTGAAAATTTTTCAAAACGTGTGATTATTTATTTATTATTCAGAAAAAAAAACATGAAAAATTTCATTATGATCATTTTCTCCCGGGCCTGGGATATTCCCTCCATCCCCCCCCCTCATCGGACCTGTACACTACACAGTGAAAGTGACAGTGATCTCACAGTGATTTTAATAACACCCTTGTATGTTTCTCCATGTTCATACAGTAAACTTGCGCTCGCATAAAACCGTAATGGTCAAGATATTTTCATGTCAAATCACCGTGAAGATCACGGTACGGCGTCGGAAAGCACTGTCACTGACACTTTCACTGTGTAGTGTGAATGCTCCTTAAGAGTTTTCGTCCTGGATCAATTAATACATGATATTGATGGTTTAGCCATCACATTCCAAGATCCCATTTGTCCATATGATTCAATGCAAGTATGTCCAAAAACTTAATTTGTGGAGCACATTATAAAAACACTTTAAAATGCGGGCAGTCCTCCTAGTCTAGTGGGTATCACACTGGCATTGCACTAACAGTCCTCCTAGTCTAGTGGGTATCACACTGGCATTGCACTAACAGTCCTCCTTGCAACATTGCACTAACAGTCCTCCTAGTCTAGTTGGTATCACACTGGCATTGCACTAACAGTCCTCCTAGTCTAGTGGGTATCACACTGGCATTGCACTAACAGTACTCCTAGTCTAGTGGGTATCACACTGGCATTGCACTAACAGTCCTCCTGGTCTAGTGGTTATCACACTGGTATTGCACTTGGGAGACCCGAGTTCAATCCTCTGCGGGATCATCAAGCCAAACTTTGTAACAAAATTTTCAATTTTACATACTATTATTAAAAAAAAGTATTATTATTAAAAAAAAAAATCACCAAAAAGCTATTCCCAAGAAAAAACTGTTTGCTGTCCTAGAAAAAATCTAGGAAGAAAAACAAATTTTGGTCATTCATTTTAATAAACATAAGTTTAATGAAAAGAAAGAGTGCTCGATGTAAATAGAAAAGGACTCCCTATCCTGTTTTTTAATATTTAACGAATACTTTTGTTTATACTAAAAGTTGTTTCAAGTACAACTTGCACCCAGCCGATTAATCAGAGCGCTCAAGGTTTCTCTATGAAAAATAACTTCAAAATATCATTTTAAAATTGAATATTTTCGTGATAGTACCAACAAATATTTTAAAAATTCTGGAAGTGTCAAAAAATCATTATTACTCAAAAGTTATCACGAACACAAAAAGTGTACAGCTATTTTTGAACTACCCCATATATGAGAAACATACAAAGGTTAGTTTTTCGTAAAAGAAAATTGAGGGCCATTTAAGATACAATCTAAAGAAAATATTTTTTTTATGAGGACCCAAAGGTCTATTTTAGCAAAATTTAAAAATAAATGTTACGAGAGAGTCAGTTCCCAAAATAATAATTTTCACTATGAAATTGTAAAGGATTTTCCTTTAATTTTGTCTGAAATATAATTTAAGAAAATACCTAACATTCGGACCTTTCTAATTTAATATCTTCTCCTTCTCAACAAATTGGACACCATCATACTTGGTCCCCGGACATTTTTTAAGCAACAATAAATGAGGACTCCCCTTAAAATATAAAAACATTTTTAACTCTCACTTATTAAGTAAAGAGCTCTCTTTTTTATGACTCGATGAATCACACTGAAAGATGGCAGAACTAAAAAGAAGTGTTTCAGAAGATAGAATAAGATGAACGTCTTTGTAAATAGTAAAAAAAAAAAAAACATAGAAGATAGAGAGAATGAAAGAAAAAAAAAAAGAGAACATCCGTTAGAAAAGTAGAATTTCCCCTTAATATTGTTTAATATTAAAAAGAAAGATCAACGTGTCTTGCCTGCCATTACGTACGGACGTGAAACATGAAACCTGAGGAAATAAAATGCAGACAAAGCAAAGAAGTATGTTGGGGAAAACGAAATGAGACAAAATAAGAATAACATTGGTAAGAAGTAGAAGGAAAGTGATGGGCATTGTGGCGCGTATCAAGAGAATTGAGATGGGTGTGGGACATGTTGCAAGAATTAGAGATTAACCCTGCAAATATTACAATTGTACCCGAGAAATATTAGAAGACCGAGAGGAAGACCTAAAGCAAGATGGAGAGATGAGCCCGCATATATTACAATAGTGCTTGAGAAATATTAGAANTAAAAGACCGAGAGGAAGACCTAAGCAAGATGGAGAGATGACCCCGCAAATATTACAATAGTATCCGAGAAATATTAAAAGACCGAGAGGAAGACCTAAGCAAGATGGAGAGATGACCCCGCAAATATTACAATAGTATCCGAGAAGTATTAAAAGACCGAGAGGAAGACCTAAGCAAGATGGAGAGATGACCCCGCAAATATTACAATAGTATCCGAGAAATATTAAAAGACCGAGAGGAAGACCTAAGCAAGATGGAGAGATGACCCCGCAAATATTACAATAGTATCCGAGAAGTATTAAAAGACCGAGAGGAAGACCTAAGCAAGATGGAGAGATGACCCCGCAAATATTACAATAGTATCCGAGAAATATTAAAAGACCGAGAGGAAGACCTAAGCAAGATGGAGAGATGACCCCGCAAATATTACAATAGTATCCGAGAAGTATTAAAAGACCGAGAGGAAGACCTAAGCAAGATGGAGAGATGACCCCGCAAATATTACAATAGTATCCGAGAAATATTAAAAGACCGAGAGGAAGACCTAAGCAAGATGGAGAGATGACCCCGCAAATATTACAATAGTATCCGAGAAGTATTAAAAGACCGAGAGGAAGACCTAAGCAAGATGGAGAGATGACCCCGCAAATATTACAATAGTATCCGAGAAATATTAAAAGACCGAGAGGAAGACCTAAGCAAGATGGAGAGATGACCCCGCAAATATTACAATGGTACCCGACAAAATATTAAAAGACCGAGAGGAAGACCTAAAGCAAGATGGAGAGATGAGCCCGCAAATATTACAATAGTACCCGAGAAATATTAAAAGACCGAGAGGAAGACCTAAAGCTAGATGGGGAGACGACCCCGCAAATATTACAATGGTACCCGACAAAATATTAAAAGACCGAGAGGAAGACCTAAAGCAAGATGGAGAGATGACCCCGCAAATATTACAATGGTACCCGACAAAATATTAAAAAACCGAGAGGAAGACCTAAAGCAAGATGGAGAGATGAGCCCGCAAATATTACAATAGTACCCGAGAAATATTAAAAGACCGAGAGGAAGACCTAAAGCTAGATGGGGAGACGACCCCGCAAATATTGAGACGGGTGGAACATATTGCAAGAATGAGAGATGGACCCCGCAAATATTACAATTGTACCCAAGAAATATTAAAAGACCGAGAGGAAGACCTAAAGCAAGATGGAGAAATGACCCCGCAAATATTACAATGGTACCCGAGAAATATTAAAAGACCGAGAGGAAGACCTAAAGGAAGATGGAGAGATGACCCCGCAAATATTACAATGGTACCCGACAAAATATTAAAAGACCGAGAGAAAGACCTAAAGCAAGATGGAGAGATGAATGTTGCGGGAACAAGATGGCTGGCAGTTGCTCAAAACAGATTATGTTGGAAGAATTTAGTGGAGACTTTTGTTTAACATTGATTCGGTCCCAATATTTAAAGGAAAGGCTTCAGAAGTCTTTCCTTTAAATATTGGGACCGAATCTCGGAACAACAAAACCAATTAAACAAATATAGAAGAGAAAAAGTCAGAATTGAGCAAGAAGGGTCATATACAGGGTGTACCAAAAGTAATGACCCTTTTTGTTTTCTCTTGAAATTTTTCAGGTGACAATATTTACTTCAGCAATAAGTTTAGAACAAAGGTACCGTGGGTTCCAAACGCGCACGGGAAATTCCCGCGTCAATTCTTGTTCGGCCCCATCTGAATAAAGATCAACAAGCCACATTTCTAAAAAAATTCTGCTGATGAAAATATTAAGAAAAGCCCTTTTCAGCTTGTCAGCTAGCTCTTTACAATTTTTTTTCTCAGTCTAAAGATTTGTGCACAACAATGTAATAAGAGTTCCCTTCTAAGAAAAGAATATCCGCCATTAAGGAGATTAAAATTGTGCATCACATCATGAACATTATAATACTTTGGGTTTTATATTAAAAAATAATATTTACCAAAAATTAAAACTTTTAAGAAAAGAAAAATGATTAATTTTTATAGAATGGAATAATATTATCTCTTATTAAATCAACAAGAATTGTGTTTTCTAAACACTTTCCTGGATAGTGGACTCAATGAAAAAAAAAAAAAAAAAAAAAAAAAAAAAAAACTGAACAAGGTTTATGCCCTTTTGGGGTTATTTCACTTTTTGGAGTAAAATCACGATATCTCTGGAACGGTAACGGTAAGTCAGACTTATCCAAGGGTTAACATCCTATCTGATAGTCCTGGTAGAGACACCTTCACTACTTAGTAGTCAAAATACTATACTTCCTCTCTAGTAGTGCGTAAGTGAAGTCGGGACCTAGAGTTCCCGTTTGTACTAGGAGGAAGTTTCATGATTCTTCCTCGTAGTACAAACCTGGATTTCTTTTACGCTGGGGAAGACAATTAAACATGAACCAAATTTACCAATGGATTGCAATGGACTGGGTCCATTGCAATCCGGTGAACTACCCTCCATTGTAAAACACACTCAGTTACACTTCGCCAAGAACGAACCTCCCCTGGAATAAGAAGAGGTATTGAACAGACCACAAAAATGTAGCCACCGAGACCACAAATGTAGCCAAACCAGCTTTATTAGGTGAAGGGCCTAAACCCGAGTAAATACAGAAGATTTGGTGTTAGGTAGGGCATCCAACTTTAGTAAACTCTGCTTCAAACCAGATGAGAAATCGTCAGCAAAAAGTTAGTTTCTATGCAGTTTGAGAGTTAGCGTGCTAGCTAGGGTTACCGTACCAGGAATGGGTTACAGATAAAATGTGTAGGCACCGAACAAAAGGTTGTGGCATGGTAGAATTAAAGAAAGGAACGCCAATCCTAAATAGAATTGGGAAAATGTGAAGTTAAAAAAGAAATGAACAGAACACATTGCATGTTGTTGATGAGGCCAAAAGCCTGCTCGTCTTCAAGTATCAAGTGCGCCTGGCATTGATTAAGTATCATTAATCGAGATTACGACAACACTAATAAACAACTCCGTGACTGCTGACAGAGAAAATAATCATAGCGATAAAGGAGGGAGTCCTTTAAAAAAAAACTCTGCTTCAAACCAATGATACGAGCTCATTAGCCAAAAGCGAGTTTCTATGGATACTGTGAGAGACGAGCGAGACCGTGCTAGGAAAGGGTTACCATTAAACAGAGTAGGTACCAAACAAAAGGTTGTGGCATGGTAGAATTAAGGAAAGCAGCGTCGACCCCAAATGGAATTGGCAAAGGTTGAAGTTAAAGAAGAAAAAATATGTTTCTGTGTTACCTTTGGGTACGAAATTCAAAAATGGATGGTAGAGGAAAATTCATAAGGACAGTTATTCTAATTTTTTTCCAACGACAAAATTTCAAAATATAAAAAAAGGTAAAAACCAAAAGTAGAAAAACAATCAACAGTTGGTTAGTCAGTCTTTGCATGGAGATGAAAGTGTTTCAAAAATTACTGAACAAAAAATTGAGTAAACAATTTACTTTTTATAACAAACTAAAAGGGGGACAATACCAAGAACCAAAGAAAAAAAATCCTGTGAAAAACAAACTTTTGCCCTTTTTTTTAAATATTTTTTTCAAAAAGGCAACCCCACTTGAAGCCCCGTGTAATTTAAGTGTTAAGCAAATAGAAGAACAAAAAGTTTTTATTTTTGTTGTTTTTATTATCATGATGAAAATTAATTTTAAATATTTAAGTGTTTGTTTTAACTCATTTTTTTTTTCTTCTAGAACATCATAAAGTATGAAAAACGTGATAATTTTCTAGTTCGTTATTAATAAATTGGTTTATTATTTTCAAAAGTGAGTCATTGAATGTACAAAGAAAAATAAAATAAAACCTCACCAAAAAAAGAAATTCGGTGGGACAATAATAAAAAATATATAGATTGAACGATGTCTCTAAAAGATTCAGTTTCAACATCACTATTTTCCGTTAGACCTATGCCTGTGTGTTTGTCCACGATTACTCCCGAATATCCGATTTGGAATTATGTTCACAGAGTTTTATGATTAGTTTTTGGGGTGTCCAAAGAAATTCGGTGGGACAATAATAAAAAATATATAGATCGAACGATGTCTCTAAAAGATCCAGTTTCAACATCACTATTTTCCTTTAGAACTATGCCTGTGTGTTTGTCCACGATTACTCTCGAATATCCGATTTGGAATTATGTTCACAGAGTTTTATGATTAGTTTTTGGGGTGTCCATTCAAGTGAGATATACAGATATACAGTTTACAGAATTACCAGTTTCAGCTGTCAGAATGGAACTCTTTTCCTGAGCGTTTCAGAGGAATTACTATTATAATTGTAAACGTTAGTAAACTCCACTTTTGACCCCGGTATAAATCTCGAAATGCACTTGTATATAATATGTTTATGTATGTATAATTGTGAACGTTAGTGAACTACACTTTTGGCACCCATGTATGTATGTATATTACGCGATACAAGCCACAATTTTCATCCGATTTTGACGAAATTTGGTATACATGTTTAGGGTGTGAGGGAAATTTGCTGTGTAGTTTTTGGGAGCCCCAGGGAGCACAATATTCTGTTTTTTGAAAATGATTTTTATCTTTTTAGCGGTTTGTTGCAGAAACGTAAAATTTTGATATGTGATGGCTGGTATTAAGGGCTTTTCGATTTCGAACATTTTGGAGGCCCTCCCCCAGGGGGAAAAGAGGGCCTCCAAAATGTTTGGGGGCCCTCTCCCCCCCTTGGGGGGAGGGCCCCCAATCTTTTATTTTTTCAAAATGATTTTTATCTTTTTAGCGGTTTGTTGCAGAAACGTAAAATTTTGATATGTGATGGGTGGTGTTAAGGGCTTTTCAATTTTGAAAAATTTAATTTTTTTTTCTCCTAAATTTGATTAAGATATTTTTTTCTATAAATGACTACAACACTAACGTGAACACCTGATCGTATTGATCCACTAGTTGTATATGAATATACGTATGTACTAGTATGTATGTATATGTGTATGCTTGTTTGTTACGCGATATAAGTCACAATTTTCATCCGATTTTGACGAAATTTGGTATACAGGTTTAGAACATGAAGGAAATTTGTTGCATAGTTTTTGGGGGCTTTTAAATTTTCACTCTTTTGCAATGTGCATTCGTCAGACAACCAAAAAATATTGCGGTTACCAATTTGAGAGAGCGCACCATATTTAAGATGAAACTCAGATGAAAATTTTCAGCAAAGGAAAAGCCAAAGACTATCTTTAAAGTTTTTGTTTACAAAATTTGCGGCTTCCGAATATCAATGTAAACTTTCAAATTGTAACCTTCCTTTAATTTAAAGGCAAACAAAGGAATTCTGTAGTGACGTATTTTAAACAATGAAGGTTGCTCTCACAGTGAAAGACTTGCGACTCTAAAAAATAGGTTAGGTCATGGAGAGGGAGGAATCTTAGCTGTATGGCACTGAATTGATAAGGGAATCAAAAAGTAGATACATCAACTACAAGATCTTGTTTCGACAAAGATTTGATGAGCCGGCGTCTATGCCGCGGTGAATACCCCATTTCCAGTAGATCACTGAAGTTAAACAGAGTTCAGGAGGTTTTACGGAATGAGTGACCACATAGGTTCGAGTCCCCGTGATGCTAATTTCCGGGCCAACCCAGTCTGTGTTAGGTTAATGTGGATATAGCTTGTTTGTATAAGTTTCCAGCGAATGGAGGGTAAATTCCGCTCTTGAATGACCAATAGATGTTAAAGAGACGTTGAGACAAAAAAAAAAAAAAAAATTGATTGAATGATTATTGTATATCAACTGTCAACAAGATTTCTTAACCCAAGCCTACATCAAATCAAATACATCATAGATACATCAAATACAAGATCTTATTTCGACAATGATTTGATGAGCCGGCTTCTATAGGCCACGGTGAATACCGTTAATAGTTCCAGTAAATCACTGAAGTTAAACAGAGTTTAGTGATGTTTTACTGAATGTGTGACCACATAGGTTCGAGTCCCCGTGATGTCAATTTTCGGACCAATCCAGTCTGTGTTAGGTTAATGTAGGTAGTTTCTTTGTATAAGTTTCCAGCGAATGGAGGGTAAAATGCGGTCTTGAATGACCAACTGATGTTAAAAAGACGTTAAGACAAAAAAAAAAAAATTGATTGAATGATTATTGTATATGCATCAAGGTTTTTATCAAGTTAGGTAAAAAGATTTCTTACAATAATGTCAACCAGATTTCTTAAACCAAGTCCATGCCAGTCGTAAAAGTCGACTATGCCTAGTGTCGGAATCGATATCCTTTCCACTACCCATGCAGAAAGCAATGAGAAGCTACTGCATTATATCTTTCCTATGTCCCCTGTGGATAGGCGAACTTAAAAAGACTACTTCTAAGGCACCATGCCGGTCGTAAAAGTAGACTTAGGGCGGGTCGGAATCAATATCCTTTCCATTAACCATGCAGAAAGCAAGGAAAACCTACTGCTTTTTCCGTAAGGATTCTTTAGTATCAACAATTAATGACGGGTTGTTGCTGTCACTCAGTGAAAATAATAATAACTTTTAAGTCGCCAAATTTTAAACCGATAAAATTAATTTTGAATTTTTTCTCCAATAATATTTCCAATAGTTTAATTCTTTCTTTTATGGACGATGAACTTATGTTGTAAAGGTCACCGCAGAGATTAATTTCAGCGTGGACCATCAAGACAAAAAATACCCACAAAAAACCAACACTACAATGGAGAAAATCAACAAAAACATCAACTGAAGAACCGATATGGCTCAATATGACCTCAGGAACATGGTTTGAAAATCAACAAAAACATCAACTGAAGAACCGATATCAAAATGATGTAGAATCAATATGACCTCAGAAACATGGTTTGAAAATCAAGAAAAACATCAACTGAATAACTTACATTATGAAAATGATGTAGACTCAATATGAGCTCAGGAACATGGTTTGAAAATCAACAAAAACATCAATTGAAGAACCTATATCATAATAATATGACCTCAGGAACATAGTTTGAAAATCAACAAAATTATCAACTTAAGAACCTATATCAAAATAATATGACCTCAGGAACATGGTTTGAAAATCAACAAAAACATCAACTGAAGAACCTATATCATAATAATATGACCTCAGGAACATAGTTTGAAAATCAACAAAATTATCAACTTAAGAACCTATATCAAAATAATATGACCTCAGGAACATGGTTTGAAAATCAACAAAAACATCAACTGAAGAACCGATATGAAAATGATGTAGACTCATTATGACCTCAGGAACATGGTTTGAAAATCAACAAAAACATCAACTGAAGAACCGATATGAAAATGATGTAGACTCATTATGACCTCAGGAACATGGTTTGAAAATCAACAAAAACATCAACTGAAGAACCGATATGAAAATGATGTAGACTCATTATGACCTCAGGAACATGGTTTGAAAATCAACAAAAACATCAACTGAAGAACCGATATGAAAATGATGTAGACTCATTATGACCTCAGGAACATGGTTTGAAAATCAACAAAAACATCAACTGAAGAACCGATATGAAAATGATGTAGACTCATTATGACCTCAGGAACATGGTTTGAAAATCAACAAAAACATCAACTGAAGAACCGATATGAAAATGATGTAGACTCATTATGACCTCAGGAACATGGTTTGAAAATCAACAAAAACATCAACTGAAGAACCGATATGAAAATGATGTAGACTCATTATGACCTCAGGAACATGGTTTGAAAATCAACAAAAACATCAACTGAAGAACCGATATGAAAATGATGTAGACTCATTATGACCTCAGGAACATGGTTTGAAAATCAACAAAAACATCAACTGAAGAACNTAGAAAAATACAAACTTACCATATACCGCAAACTAAACAGGTGTTGAAATAAAAATAAAATAATATTTCTAAAACAAATTCAAATTTGACTACAAAAAGTGAGTTTTACAAGAGCTTTGCCTTACCATATCACTCCTAAACGTATTAACACGGGATTAAGTTGGGAATACATCAATAGACGAAAGCGCTCCGTAACTTTATAAAATGTATGGTACATGATACAAAGTTGATTTTACTGATAATAAAAAAATAAATTAAAACAATATGCCAAATACAACTTCAATATGTGAAAAAAAAAATTACCACAAAAATGACAAATAATGTCAATTAATGTGCCTAATAGAGATCCTAAATCTATGTCCACAAAGGTATAAAAATGTGTACCATGTCGATTATCTACTCGTGTAGAACACCCTCACCGCAGTTTGATCATCCCCAATTATGTTTACTGAATCATTAGTAATGTGTGGCGTGTGGGTTTATCTAAAATCATATCGCATTTGATTTACAGCGCATGTGTAATGTGTAATCGTGTAGATTTATACTTAATCTTTACTTTTAAGTTTTTCATAATAATTACTTATTGGAAACCATTGGAGGTAAATTTTTGAATCTATGTCTTGGAAAAGTCACTAGTCAGCTTTTCTTTAAACAGCACATTGAGAACTGCGTTTTTTCGTTTTTTCTGAACTTAAAAAATATTGAAAGCCTTTTGCACGTGAAGATAACTGATCCAATTTCTCGTTAGGGGTTTTTCAGTAGCGTTAGGGAAAAATTGGGTGCTCCCCTTTAAGTTTTTTCGGTGCTCTCCGAACAGTGTGTAAAATATAATGTATCAAAGTTAGAGGATAGGAGGCCTCCAAAGGGGTTCCGCGGGGATCGTGGGGGGTCTTTACACCAGTCTTAGGTATTTTTTTTTTTTTTTTAATTCTTTTAACAGAAGGTAATACTTTTTATTCACTTTATACACTTAATGATGATCTAATTATTTTAATATAACATTAGAAAAATGAGTTCTAAATCGTTGAAATCGGGGGCCCAGAAGAGGAAAGATACAGAAGAACGAGGGACAACTTTCTCTTGATTCTTTTTTAAGACCTCCGCCCAGCAGTCTCAGCACTTCAGGAAATGTTGCCGAACAGGTGGAAGGTGGACAATCGCAATTGGAATTTGGAACATCAATAAGAGCAGATTCTCAGGAGGAAACTATTGCGACTTCCAGCAAAAATTAAAACTGCGTTGGACGCTCCACAAAAAGAAATTGTGTCGGACGCTCCAAAAGAAGAGTTCTTTGATGTTGGGAACGAGAATCTAGACATTAATGAATTATGGAAAAAATCTGATGTGAACATCACAAGATTTTCCTTATCTATAAAAAGCTCTATTTGGTGGCCAACAATATATTGTACTTCAACCTAAGTTGTATTCTTCAATTTCTTGAATGAAATTGATATGAATAGGCACCAAATTTCAAGTTCAAGCTATTACCGCTCTCATTTTGGACAGGATATGCGAAAACGACTAAAAAGCGTCATAAAACCGCCAACGGTATATTCGATTTCTACCTTGCCGTTCTTGAGATATCTTGCTCACAGACAGACAGGCACATACACACGGACCAATGGCTGAAACTCGAGATTTGGACTCTGGGGACTCCAAAACTTGTTTTGGCATTGAAAACTCGACATCGAAAATTGTAGCCCATTAAAATACTCTCCCTTTTATAGGATTATATAATATATATAAAGGAAAGTAAAGAAAAAACATATCGATAGTACAGACTTTATTACACTATAATAATAAAAGGTAGTTATTTTTTTCGTATTTAATTAGGTGTAAAATACGTGTGTGCAAAAAAAAAAAAAAAAAAAAAATGGGGGGCCCGGGGTAGCAGTTTGTGCCCGGGCCCAGAAAAGCTGTGAACGGCCCTGTATACAGCCAGCCTAAAACAGTAAAGTTTGAGTAGTAATTATTTTGAAAGGTCTGATTGAGTGGATTTCATATCAAATAGTCATCTTTCTATCAATTACAGTTCTTGAGATACAGGATGGAAAACATTAGCATTGTTTAGAACTGCCGGCCCCATATCTCGAGAACGGTAAGTCGTAGAGTGGTGAACTTTGTTTTAATAAATTTCTTCCTTTATTACCTTTAAAATGAATCTCAACGTTTGATAGGTCATCTAATTTAAGATTTTTGAGCTAACTGCCGTTCGGCTTAAACGACCGGTCGCAGTTGAAATATTTTGCAATCAAAAATAATCCCTCCAAAAAGCGGGCGACCTGTATTTTACCGCTTGTCAATATCTTGAGTGGTTCTCGAGATACTTGAGGTGGGATGAGACTTTGGCTTAACCGGTACACATGCAGAAAATGATATATTTATAAATCAAATCATGATTATGAAAATGAAAGATGTATCCTACCTACTGCAAATGAATTATTAAAATAAGCAACTACAAAACTTACCTCTAATTTAGAATCATAAAATAGAGAAGTCAAACTAAATTCCAAACAAAATAAAACAAACAAATGCCTTAGCAGTATTTTCAAACAAAACTAAAAACTATGAAAACAAAAAAAAAATCTACNGCAGTATTTTCAAACAAAACTAAAAACTATGAAAACAAAAAAAAATCTACTTTAGTGAAAAGATAAAGTGTTTTAAAACTAAAACATTAAAAAATACGAGAAATATTAATTCCAAAACTTTGAACTTTACTGTTATCTACTTAAAATAATTTAAAAGACACTCTCGTTAGAAACTAATAAAAGATAAACTATTTTAAATCAACAACTACTAAATGCAAACATTAATTTCAAAGAAAACTATTTCTAAATTTAGAAAATCTTTGGAGTTATATGAACAAACAACAAATGTCACCAAAGACTTAATTTTAAGTCTTTGGTGACTATTTTTTGTTTTGCTTTAATAAGGGAAAAACCTTTATTTAATTTTAATTTTCTTCGGAGCATCATTTCAAATTAGACTGTGATAATATTTCATTTTTTGAATTTTATTTGAATATACAACGTCGATCCGACGATTTTTTGAAAATATATACGGGGTGTTAATAAAGTCTCACTCCACCCTCTCCATATCTCGAGAATGGCTGAAAATATAAGGAAACGCAAAAACACGTATCCCTTAGATTTTAAGGGGATTAATTTTAGACTAAAAGTTTTTTAGCCTCGGCCAGCCGTTTAGGCTGGATACCGACTGGCTTCAAAATCTTAAATGAGAAGGTATATCAAGTGACATCTTGTTTTAAAGGTCTCGTTAATACGAGTTCATTACAGAAATGAACTCGTATTAACGAGACTCTAGGATCTGCCGTTCACGAATTACAGGGTGAAACATGTGACATGTGCCATTTGCGGCCGCACCGAAATGGTAGGTAAAAATGCTTAAAAATAAGTTTTTATGATCCCAAATAAGTAATTTAGTAAAAAAATAGTGTTCCAACAAGGTGGTTGTCCCGCCCACTTCGACCGCAGTGTTCGAACTTTCTCAGACCAAAATTTTCAAAAAATCTGGATAGGTTTGGTCTAATAAGGCTCGATCTCTGCGGTCAAAGTGGGCGGGACAACCATCTTTTTCCCAAATTACTTATTTGGGATCATAAAAACTCATTTCTAGGCATTTTTACCTACTACTTCGGTGCGGCCACAAAGTATCCATGTCACATGTTCCACCGTGTAATTCGTGAATGGTAGATCCTAGAGAGCTCTGGTTTTCTGTAATGAACTCGTATTAACGAGACCTTTAAAACAAGGTGTAACTTGATATACCTTCTCATTTAAGATTTTGAAGCCAGTCGGTATCCAGCCTAAGCGGCTGGCCGAGGCTACAAATTTTTTAGTCTAAAATTAATCCCCTTAAAATCTAAGGGATTCGCGTTTTTGCGTTTCCTTATATTTTTAGTCATTCTCGAGATACGGGTGGGGTGAGACTTTATGGACACCCTGTATATATAAAAGAATCTTTGCTCATAATAAAAAAAATCTAAATTGTTATAAAGAGTGAAGAATCAGCGACAGAAAATAAAACATTCACGAAAATTATTAAAACTCAAAAATGCTAAATCATTTTTGTGTTAATTTTCAAAATAAGAAAGCAATCGATTTTTCTTTTTTTTTTTTTGCAAACAAATTTAGCATTTTTTTTTCTTTTTGGTTTGTTGTCATTGGATGGCGAGGCCATTCCATACAGTCAGAGGGCCGTGTTTATTTAAATTATGATACGAGTAAAAAGGGGCTAAAAAAATTATTTTATTACAAAAAAAATAGAAATGTAACCGTATGTATTGGTATCGAAAAAGGATCGACTTATATGAAAAAGGATTGGTTAGAGATTGGTTTACATATATTGGTTAGAGAATCAAAAAGTTTTTTGCGAGATAATGTGTATTTTTGGCAGGTCATCAGTATATGCTCGAAGTCTTTTTTTTCGTCACATTCTGTACAATTAGGATTTGGTTCTATATTTATTTTGTGGAGATATGCTTTGCAAAGTACATGGTTTACAAATTTAGAATTTGTCTGTTGATATACTCCATTTATATATATATTTTTTACTTTAATTAATATCGTTTTGGAGAATCGTGGGCAAAGAAGGTTTTTCTGAAGCAATAACGATATGTACCTAATTAATTTATTTTTCTTTCTTTGTGTAGAGACATGCTTAATGTCGAAAAGCACATTAAAAATTAGAATGATAATATGAAAAATTAGTAATAGTAGCTTGAGCAGAGTCTGCTTGTGGTTTCATTTATAGTTTTGAATTTGTGAAAAATAGGCTAGGAACTATATGAGGCAAGATAAAACTGAACACCTCGTCGTTCTTGAAAAGCTGAAATAGGATGAAATGAATTTATATAGAAATACAAATTCTCATTTTACAAAGGCTGTGAAATATGTCTATCAGTAATTTTTATTTTACCCATCGCCATCTGGAACAGTTGTTGTTGTGGATGAAGCTGTTTATCCATGTGTGTGTAAAGTTGGCTTCTCTATCAAGCCTATCATCTACATTGAACATGTTGCTCGAATGATCATCCATATCGATATCATTTTTTTTTTTTTTTTNTTTTTTTTTTTTTTTTTTTTTTTTTTTTCAATTGAGACAGGAATACTATATTGTTTCCAAAGTACGGGAAATAGATAAGCTTTGCCTTCATCATTCATGCAGAATATCTTTCAAATTAAAAAAATTACATTCGCGTATTAGCTTTTATACATGAAGGAACAAACATGGTCCCTACTCGTCCGACAGGAGTAACGTCATCTGATTGTGATGAAATATTCACCCAAGGGAGGCTATGCAAAAACAAATAGCCCCCATTCGCTTCTGAACGCAATTTAGGTATAACCTGACTCATTGGCATACCCAGTATTTTCGTTCGGAGGGGGGGGGGGG
>CM022878.1:35196961-35211197 GCA_012654025.1 Pachypsylla venusta | reverse complement strand
ATGGACTTTCTAAACCTTCTGTATATTTAGCTAGCTTTATTAGGTGACGGCACCTAATGAAGAGGGCTTGCTCTCCTCGGTTGCTACATTCCCCTGAATAAATTTCACAATAACTAATCATGCATCATTTTGGGAAAATAGGGGGAGGGGGGGGCAATAAGAGTTTGCGAAGAAATTTGACATCATAAGTTTTCCATTTTTACTGTCAAAGGCTTTTATCTCTCGTCTTTTATAATACACAAGGGTAAAAAATATCTTATTTTCTTCCCAGGAGTCTTGCCTCATCAACATGAATTGTTAATATACAATGTCCTGTTACTTCGCCGAAAATTTCTCTAACATTTTAAAAACTTTTTTACGAGTACCTCTAAAATATTGAACAATTTATAGAGATTTGTAAGATAACCCAAAAAGACACAACCACACAAAACGAAATTTCTGTTTCAAAAAGATGTTTCTACTAAATTTAAATGTATGTAGTTCAAATCAAGAAGTTTTATCGACATTATTATTTGAATAGGCGACAGAGAAAAATAAGNCTCAATTATTGAAAATACACAAGTGAACAAAAACTAAATTAACGTTCGATCAGAAATCGTATTGGAAAAATAGAGAATATCAAAATTATATTAAGTTTAGAGATGTTATTTAGGATGTTTATTGCAGATGAATATCTGGTTGTTATATGGTATAGAACACAAAGTATAAAATAGTTTTTGAAGGTAAATAGTTTTGTCAGAATGTCTCATCAAATAGTGTGATAGGGGCACAAACATATACCAAACACACAATATCAACAAATATACATAAAATAAAATGTGCCAAAATTTTGAAATCATGACAAACGACCTTTGTTCTCGTTTCGTGTAAGGTTCCATTTTAAGACAATTTTTTTTACTGACAAATTCTCAGTTAGAAAAAAAAATCTGAAATTGTTTTATTGTCAAACCAATCCCATGAGTACACTAACATAGAAAATGTCAACATCAAATATGAAGCCTACACCAATGATAGGATTTTATTGACTTTTGGAGACCAGTTCCACATAAAAAATTTCAATATCGTCTATAATATAAATCATTATCAATTTGTTTCTGGCTTCGCCTTCCTTTCTTCTTATATCTGACCACTTTTACATTTATTATTATTGAACTGGATGAAAAATCTCTATTGAGATTGCAATTATCACTGCAATATTTATTTAGATCTATTGTGACCAGTAGGCGACGATGGAGTTACATTCGAACCAACAGCCTTCTGATTAGGAATCCATCGCCTCAACCAAATGAGCTAAGGAGACTGTTTCAGGACATTTTTGATCCTTAATTTTTCCATTTATTTACTATGATCTTTATACTTGGCTTTCTTGATCATTGGTTCTACGGGATTATTTTTTGCCCAATTATTTTTTTGGTCATCATTTTTTATGCTGGCAAGATTCAGTCACAAATGCAGCAATTACTGACGCTCGAGGGAGAACCATAACCATCGATTTTTTCCGGCTTCACCGGCATACTGTTGTAGAGGGATATGGATTTTATTATATGTCTCTCTACTATTGGGAACACGGAACAAAATATAACCTGAAGACCTGATCCTTGGATATGGTATCCCCAAGGATACAAGTTCAGCAAGATACTGATGATTGACCGAACCTTCACCAATTTTCTTCAAAAAATTGATTTGTGCATCTGCCCTTCTCATCTCCATGGAGTCAAGTTGGAGGTGATCAATCAATAAACCATACTTAATGTAGTGTGGGTATAGGGGGCAAGTCTCTCTATGGATTTTTTGGCAACCTTGGTTTGCGGGATTCATACAATTGATCCGTATTCAAGAATATTGATCGCACGAGGGCCNTTTCCGGGATTCTTTCACTGACTCGCTATGTTCCTTTCTTCTAATTTCTGATCATTGGAGAAACTTCAAAGCAATTTGTGTTGTTTCCTGATTTTCCAGGATTCTTTCACTGACTCGCTATGTTCCTTTCTTCTAATTTCTGATCATTGAAGAAACTTCAAAGCAATTTGTGTTGTTTCCTGATTTTCCGGGATTCTTTCACTGACTCGCTATGTTCCTTTCTTCTAATTTCTGATCATTGGAGAAACTTCAAAGCAATTTGTCACTAATTATTCAATTAAAAATTAATTTAGGCATCTGCAATAATTATTCTATTAAAAACTAATTTTGGCATCTCCACTAATTATTCTATTATTATATGGCTCGAAGATATGACTATTTAAATGATCATGTCATGAACTTTAAAGGGTTAAAAAAATTGTCTATGGAAAATGGTCATTCCGTAAAATGAAAAAGTCTAGAGAAAAAGAGGGAAGAATGAGATGGTGATAGGAGGGGAAAACTTTACTTTATGAAGTAACCTATTATAAATGTTGGAAAAAAATGCATAATGAATGCGACAAAAAACTCATAGATAGTAATTTTCTTTTAAAAATTATCTATAGAAGATAAGAAATTAGTCTGTTCAAGACCTTTGAGTATTGAAAAGTGCAAAATAGAAAAATGGGTACTTTCTATTTAGCAGATCTTTTTTTCTCAACAATTAGAAGATGAATTAGGACGGTCAGACTTCTCGGACTTTTTGGTTCAAATAAATATTATAGATCATGTCCTGATTTTTTTTTTCATCTTATATTGAATTATGGAATTGTGTGCATAATGTTAAAATAACTAAATTAAGGATAGTGCCCATTTTAGGTTTGGTTTATTATTTCCAATAATGAAACTTTCAAAACCAGGAAAATAGGTCCAGTCTTAAAAAAAAGTGACGACCCTACCATTTCTGTGTGAAATCATTTTCATAGACTTTCTTCTCGAATTCAAACTGAACAATATGAGCGCTTTATCTTACATACCTAAAACACAAAGCCCAGAAGGTACTGACCGAGTGACTATATAAACTGAGTCATAATCACGTAAATCAAATGATTTATCTTAGACACTTGAAATTCAGGGGAAATTAAAGAAAATATTTTTTAAAAAAATAAAGAACACACATAATGAAAACCACCAGCTTGAAATTATATTCTTGCTTAAACACTCTGTATAAGCAAGAGCACACATTTGAAATCCACCAGCTTGAAATTATATTCTTGCTTAAACACCCTGTATAAGTAAGAACGCACATTTTAAAACCACCAGCTGGAAATTATATTCTTGCTTAAACACCCTGTATCAGCAAGAACACACATTTGAAAACCACCAGCTTCAAATTTTAATCTTGTTTAAACACCTTTGTCATACCTATGGTAAGGTAAAGCAATTGAGTAGGCGATTTGTGTCAGATTTTCCCAGTTTATCTCAGGGACACCCTTTTCTTAGTCGCCTAAGAAAAGGGTGAAACCCCCATTTCTAAGTATAAAAGAGAGTCAGTAGAAATTTTCGCAAATGATGTATTCACGTTCTCTCAATCTGGCGTCTATGGCACGTTGAATACATCAGTTTTTGTTCGATCACTGAAGTTAAGCAACGTACGACGAGGTTGTACCATGTGGGTTCGCGCCCTCGTGATGCTGGCTATTTGTCCAGCCCAGCCCAAACCAGACTTATTGAGGTCAATGTGAGTAGCTGGTATGCAAGTTTCAAGCGAATAGAGGGTAAAACCCCCGTTTCGAATGACCAATAGATGTTTTAAAGAGACGTTAAGCCAAATTAAAAAAAAAAAAATGTCCAAATTTTCTGCACGATTACAATACTTTATCTTCTATAGAAGAGAAAGTAAAAAATCTTCAACTATTTGAACATAAAAGGTTAACTATGGAAAATGCGTAACAAACAATATTTCCAATTTTGTTTGAAGTATTTTCACAGATTTCGCTTTTTACATGTCGAATTTAAAATCTTAAGTTCATCATGTTGACTTTTCTGGAGTGAACACATGAAAAGAAGTGAGGAGCTGCTTTTGATGCAGTAAAACGGCACGAGATTTGGACCTTAATTGAACATTCACCGAATACATGAATGAAATATCGTGAAATATAATATTTGAAGAAAAGTTTTCTTGCATTTTTTTTTCTTAGAGTGTCTATTAGTTTCAGATATGGGCGATGCTCGTGCAAATTATTCCCTACTTGTTGTGATGTGGAACACTTCTTCAGAAGTCTTCTCAAACCATTTTCTCAGATTAGCGAGCAATGATATTCTTCTTCCTCCAGGAGTTCGTTTGTTGTTTACTGAAAGATTTGCTGCTGAAGGCACTATCTTTTCTTATTATGATCTTCTATCTTTCTTGATGTTATTATTTTTATTTTTTTCATTCTTCTTATTTGCTACCTTTTTCAGTCCATGATATTTGTCTTTCAGAACTGCTCAAATCTACGAATTAAAATCTTCGAACATTTGGAGCTTATATCCACCCTTTATAATTCATTTTTGATTAAAATAAAAATGGCATTTCCAACATCATCCAAGGAAACAAAATAAAATATAATAACTGTAATATCAAATCTTAATTAAAACTTAAATGAGAGTTGTTTTGTTAATTGAAAATGCTTTCATAAAATAATGGAAAAGGACGCCCATGAAGGGGGCGGGGTTATTTCCGTGCAAATTCAAAATGCAAAATTTTTAATGATTGCTAAAATATTTCAATCAAAATTGTCAATTTGTTTGAATTTTTTTTTTTCCGTTGACCTTTTCATATTTGAAAAGGTCAAGGGGTGCATTCAGGCTATTATTCTTTTATGGAACTTATAGACACTTGTACATAATTTTCTAATAAATCCACAATGTTTACTCGTGAGGAAAGGCCTCGTAAGATATAAGTCAGAGATATTAGAACATTAAAAACCATAACAAGATAAATATCTTAAGAAGGGTAGTTTTGAGTCGACAATATTCATATGATTAGACACCACATTTCAAGCTCTTACCGTTCTCTTTTAGACAGAATTCATGAAAACTGCTAAAAAGCGGCAGAAGATTCGATTTCGACCAAAAGTTTTGTTATTCGTCCTTGGTATAGGATGTAGTGATGAGGCTGTATGGTATCACTGCCATTATTATTAATACAAGAGAACCGTTTTCGGAATGGCGACCAAGGCTTTGGAGATGGAGTTGAAAAAGCTCCAAACACAAACATGGTCCAAAGGATCCGGAGGCTTCGACTCAGAAGGGAATAAAATCATGTAGGTTTTGTATCTTTACTTCTGGCCTTTACTTAGTTCCGTCTGCTTTGCTGAATGCCCCCTAATAGCACTGTCAGAATCACCTCTATAAAAATATCCTAGACTTGATTTCAAAGATTTGTGATTTGGTATTCATTTAAGATTCATTTTGGTATTCGGGTTGTTTTTATTCTACTTCTTTAACTTCACCTTTCAAAATTCTATTTAAGGAAGATGTTTCCTTGAGTCTACCATGCCACAACTCTTGTTCATCATTTCACTCTTCCTCTACCTTCGAGCACTCCTTCTTCTCCATTCTTTTCCTAACCTACCATTTTCTTACCTATATAACTTTCATTCCTTCTTCTTCATTATATAACCAAACCATCTCAATCTACTATGTTAAAACGCACCACATTCACTGTTTCTATCCTTTCTTTTTAACCTTTTTCTTATTATTAGTAACTCTAAAGTGAATGCGGTTTGTGAGGTTTTATTTTTCTGTCTGCGATGATTTGTCCAGATTCAGGTGTATAGTCTTCGTTTTCTAATATTACTATCAACTCTTATTGATAGTACAAGTAGTTGACCAAAGATGGTATCATACTATTTGTCATGATTCCAAAATTTTCGTATATTTGTTGAATTTGTGTGTTTGGTATATATTTGTGCCCCAATCATACAATTTGATGAGACTTTCAGACAAAATTATTTAGGTACTTTCAAATTTTGACCATAGCAACCAGATATTTATCCGTAACAAATATAATTTTGATATTTTCTATTTTACCAATACGATTTCTGATCGAAAGTTAATTCAGTTTTTTCTTCACTTGTGTATTTTCGATAATTGAAGACTTGAGTGTTCACAGACGCAATATTTTTTAAAGGTAAGATTAATGAAATTATTTTCAAAAACGATCAACCATGACAATCGTGTTATTCTTGGTTTAAACCTTAACAGACATTTTTGGCAAATTTTGGTCACCTTTGTGTCAGATATCAAACACTCAAATGGCGAATTTAATCAAATATATTTGCCGAGCACACCGTTTGGTACTGTTTGAAATCGAAAAATGACAAAATTTTGAATCATGACAAATAGTATGATACCACCTTTACAATAATATCTTTTTCTTATATTAACAGTAATACCCTTGTGAAAAACAAATTAAATGATTTCGTTTCCATCTTCCCATTGATTTTCCGTCTGTAAGTTTGTTTCAAGTTATAATAATTCTATTTATCTTTTCACTTTTTTGTTTTGTTTTCTTTACGTCTTTTTAAATAAAAAACATCCTTTCCTTTTATTTTTACAGTATTAAATAAATTACTTTTTCTTGTTTACTTTTTATTTTTCATCATTTTTTCTTTTTGCTTTCTCTCTTTCTCTAGTGTTTATCTTGCAAAATGCTGTTCTTATTGATGTTGACAAAAACAACATCAACAATATTTCTTTCCATCTTCATGATTACTTACTTATCCTCATCATTATTTTGTAGCATCATACTTATCGATAGTTACAACGTGTATTATACAGGCTTTAACAGATTATTATGTCGCACGGTATAGGTCTTATAGAATAGATAAATTTAAAACTTTTTTTGTATCGATTTGTGACAAGGTGTTCTGTGTTATTTTTGAATCGGTCATATCTTCCTTGTTACTGCTCCAATTTCAAAAATCTAAAATAATTTCGAAAGATTGGAATAAGGACTACAAAATCGTTCTCATTTAATATGAAACTAACAAAATGGCGGCCATTTGAAATTTTAAAAGAATTTTTTTTCAAAATCTACTCCATGAATATTTATTTTTTTCCTCCCAATTTATAGTTTATGTTCTATCAAATGAGAAGATGCATACAGTAGATTCTGAGAAAATTAATTTTGAACTTTTCAAATGGCCGCCATTTTGCTAGTCTGATTTTTTATGATCCTAAGTCGGAAACCGTTTTCGTAGTCCCTATTCTAAGCTTTCCAAATCATTTTAGTTTTTTGCAATCAGAGAACAAGCGAGATATGATCAATACAAAAATGACACAAAGCACCCTGTAACTTTGTATAAGTTCTCAAATAAAATATCGATACAAGAAAAATATTTTGTTTTTTACCCATTTCATAATACCTATACCGTTGGGCACAACAACATGTTTGATACAACCGGTATAATGAATAAACAGTCTCTGTGATCTAGATGTGATCACACTAGAATTGCGCCCAGGAGACCCGGGTTCTCATGAATTAATCTAATCTTAATCTAAGATAGTCCTTTGGAAAATGAACCTAATAAAGACTTACATTTCGGGTCCATGTTAATTTTCTATTGGGAGGATTCGCTCTGACTTGGCACTCAAAATATACATCATCGCCTTCCTTGATGTCATTCTGTTTCAAACTGGCACCAATGTGAAGGGACACGATGGGGGGATCTGAAATAAAAACCACACCAGATTAATAATATCGCGGATGGAGAACATAATGGGAATAATAGTACATAGCCCTCAACAATGTAACCACCGAGGGGAGCAAGCCAGCTTCAATAAGCGACAGAAGGTTTGGTGTTAGGAAGGGCATCCAGCCTTTAAAAAAATCTGCTCAGCAAAAAGCTAGTTTCTACGCAGTTTAAATTATTATTGGTTTGTGTGCAACAGTCGGTGGTATTTTTTTTTAATTGATTCCACCTCTGCCATCGGACAAATAACTTTCATGTGGCCCCATAAGTAGAGAATTGATACTGTGAGAAACTTCATGTGGCCCCATAAGTAGAGAATTGATACTGTGAGAATCAAGCTAGGGTTACCGTGCCAGAAAGTGTTACAGCTAAAGAGAGTAGGCACCGAACAAAAGGTTGTGGCATGATAGAATTAAGGAAAGTAACACCAAATCCACCGAAATATTTGTAGGACATATTAAAGTGGCATCGTCGTTCTCGAATGTAGCCGGATGTATGAGACTACAGCCCGATAGACCTTGTTATTTACTGCTAAAGTTTTTAAATGTCATCATACACCTAATCTTGGAGGCTAATAATTGACATGGTCCCCAAGAACCGTGTCAATCACTGCAGTATATTTACATAAATAACATAATAAGATTGCAGAGTTATTTTTCTCTAATACATATTTTACGCCATCGGCTCAGGTGGACTCGGTCCGTGAGGATGTCACCCTCAAGTAACTTCTCACAATCTCAAGTATGACCTATTTTCACTATAGAAGTTAATGTAAGTGCTAATTGGATTGGAAGAGATTACGCTTTCGAAAGGCATACACATTTTCGTTTGAGTATATTTTTAGAAAAGACATCAGAGAAAAACCGATTAGAAAAAGAAAATTTCAAAAGTCTTTGCAAGATAACAACATTGTAATAGACAGTCATCTATAATCTAACCTTTGCAAAGGAAAACCCCTCACATCATAGGAAATACTGCAGCTATTTTTTTTACCTCTTTATTTAGTTCATCTAACAAAAGGCGGCTCTGAAAAAGGTGAGTAAAAAGTTCTACCTGACCTCGTGATGGTACACTTTCCTAAAAATCTATTTTGAATGTTGTAGGTATCAGTACTCACATTATGTGATGTATATTTTGAGAGATGTACAGAACTATCATCATCATCATAAGTTAACAGTCGTGGGGTTGGTTTTCAACAACTCGCCTTGAGATGTTGCTACATGAGAATCCTTACGGGTAATGCATTAGGTTCTAATTGCTTTCTGCATGGGTAATGGAAGAGATCTTGTTTCAGACCCTTCCTTTTATCACCTTTTATGACTGGCATGGACTTCGGGTGTCTTGGAGGTATTCTTTTTAAGTCCCGCTATCCACAGGGGACATAGGAAGGATAAAATTCAGTAGCTTCTCCTTTCTTTCTGTATGGGTAATATAAAGGATATCGTTTCCCACTCTGTCCTTGGTCGAATTTTACGACTGGCACGGAAATGTACTTTTTAAGTTCCCCTAACCACAGGTATTCCTATTTGCAGAGAAAGAGATCGGATTGATAAGGGGGGCTGAATAACGATTTACCAGCCTCTCTCTGTAGACTGGGAGCCGCTCTTATGGGCATCCATACTCATAAGATATACAATTTTTCATCAGAGGATATGATGTGTACCTACGCTAAAATTACCACGTATTTGTATTTATGGTTGAAACTGATAAACTCTACGCAACGGTTCAAATTTCCCAACCTATTCAATTTAATGTAAGAGAGAAGAGGTTTACGAGCATATTCTAAGGGAGAAAGTCTAGATGAACGTTTATTTTCGGAAAGATTCCATTCTGGATGTATATCGAACCACTGACCCCTGGGTCAAAGGTCATGAGTTGTTCTTTTCACAAGCCACCCACATACATATTATATTTTCTATTTTCTAAAAACAAGAGAGAAGAAATAGTCTTGTTTTCTATTTATAATGCAAGAAAAATATATAAAAAAAAGAGAGAATACATTTTTATAAAGGTTTCCAAACCCCTTCTTTTTGCCTTTTTTTTATAATTTTATAAAAATTTTAACTTTTAATTTTCAAAATGGAACAAAATAATTTAATAATTTATTAAACACAGACACACTATTGTAACATTGTTTGTTGTTTCATGTTACATGTTCTTGTTGTACTTCTGGCCTTTATTCATTTATGTTTACATCTAATTTATTCCATGTGTCTTTTGTGGTACTTTTTTCAACGGACAAATAAATTAATGTAAATTAACGAGCTAATGAGAGAAAGAGAGAGAGAGAGAGAGAGAGGAGTGGCGCGGGGGGCATAAGGAGGAGAAAATATTATAACTTCGGTGAACTTTAGAACTTGTGCACCAAAAATGGCCACCCTGTTAGCGCAATCGGTCNGAGCAAAAAATAAGTATAACTCAAAAACGGTTTGACATTTTTGATTTCTGATAGTTTTCCTGAGGTACCAGGCTGTGGGGGGTCCATTCCCATCAATTTTTCGATATTTCTTACCATTTTGGCTAAAGAATTAGTGATACTGAGTTTTATTATTATGGATTTTTAGGGCACAAAGTTCTTGCCGGCCGCAATAGAAGAAAATTAAGGACTATAAATATTTATGGCATTTATGGCACATAGATAAAATGAACAAAAAAAATCACCTCAAGGTAACAAAGAATAAAAGATCAAAACTACAACAACAACAAAAAATATATATCTAATGACTGATTGGTATGCTGTGTATTGTTGCAACCAGCCAAAGGCTGACAGCCCCAAAATATTTTTTACTTAAAATATATTTTTGTTTCTCTCTCTCTAATTTTGTATAAAATGTTGTTCTACGGCCCACAGCACAAGAAATAATATCCCGGAGTATAATATTGACTTTTTAGAAATAGGAGCCGATTCCAACACAGGTCAAGTACTATCAAAGATCCAAATTTGAATTTTTTTTTTTAAATGCCGCAGCCGTGGCGAAGCGCGGTCAGGTGGTCAAACAGCTACAAATATATACTTATAAAATGCAATAGCAGTATAAAATCAACCACTGAATAACATATTATGATCTAATTGAAGAGTTAAGATAACCAGATAAAAACCGAAATAGTGTTAAGCTAGTGTCTATGGCACGTTGAATATACCAGTTCCTGTTGGATCACTGAAGTTACATAACGTCCAGCGAGGTTGTACCATGTAGGTGTCCACGGCTCTCGTGATGCTGGCTATTTTTTTTGGCTCAACCCAGTCTGGGTGAGGGCAATGTGGGTAGCTGGTTTGCAAGTTTCCAGCGAACGGAAGGTAAAACCCCCGTCTTGAATGACCAATAGATGTTAAGCCAAAAAAAAATAATAAANATGATGCAGTCATTCTATAGAATGCGGGGGTTTTTCAGTCAAAGTAATATATATTTTTTTATTGTACGCTTTCCCTAGGTTTTTTTTTTATTAAATGAATAAGTATTCTATATAATGTCTAACTTTTTAATAGTCATAGTATAGAATGCGCACCTGTAAACTTTATTAGCCTAGGAATAATTCCAACGTTCAGCGGGTTTGTACCATGTGAGTGTCCACGTAATTTTGCATGATGCTGGCTATTTTTCCGGCCCAACTGAGACCGGTTGAGGTCAGCATGGGTAGCTATTTGCAAATTTCCAGCGAATGGAGGGTAAAACCCCCGTCTCGAATGACCAATATGTTAAAAAGAGACGTTAAGCCAAATTAAAAAAAAAAAAAAAATCTTTCAGGTTGCGAAGTTACCCTCTTTAAAAATAAAAAAACTTGATGAACAGCGAGACATTATTCAGCATGTACCGTCTTGTATAAACGCAAACAACATAAAGTCTAAATAGATGTACAACTCCTTATTGTCAATTTAATACACAGTATTCAAATCAACTTAATGAACATGTTAGAAAGAGCATGGTAGAACGAGACATATTTCGTGTACCGTCTTGTACAAACGCACATATCATGAAATCTATATAAATGTACAAATCCTTATTGTCAATATAATACACAGTATTTAAATTAACTTGATGAGCAGCGGGACATTATTCAGCATGTACCGTCTTGTACAAACGCAAACAACATAAAGTTTAATTAAATGTACAACTCCTTGTCAATTTAATACACAGTGTTCAAATCAATTTATTGAACACGTTTAAAAGGACATGGTAGAATGAGACATTATTCCTGTACTGTCTTGTAAAAACGCACACAACTGACACAACATAAATTCTAAATAGATGTACAACTTCTTATTGTCGATTTAATACACAGCATTTAAATAAACTTGATGAACATGTTAAAAATGGCATGGTAGAACGAGACATTATTCATGTACCGTCTTGTACAAACGCACACAGCACAAAGTCTAACTAGATGTACTTATTTTCAATTTAATGCACAGTATTTAAATCAACTTAATGACATGTTAAAAAGTACCGCCTTCAATAGTAAACGTTATTCAATAGTAAATTATATCCACACAGTTTGGTGTCCAAGTCCTAAATCACACTGTATTGTGCGAACATAATAAATCCTGAAACAAGAGCCATGATTATAAAGCACCTAATTACTTCAAACTCTACTCCTTTTCTTTGTTGATTTAAATAAATACAGGAAACGTTTTGTGAGGAAAACTATAAAAAAGAAGCGAATGTTGCATTTGAGGAAAAACTAAAGCCGTTGCAACCTTCTCCAACTTGCTTTGGATTTTGTTTATACACATTCTAGTTTTTATTATAGTTACTTACGGATATTATTTGCTATTAAACTATCAATAATATTGACGATCTAGATTTATAATATATAACCACTGAGGGGAGCAAACCAGTTTCATTAGGTGGTGGTCCTAAGCCCGTCTAAATACAGAAGGTTTAATGTTAGGAAGGGCATGCAGCCTTTAAAAAACTCTGCTTCAAACCAAAGATGGAAAGTCATTGATACTATTATGAGAAGACGTCTCCTTGGCAGAGTGCGCATCACACTCGTCTTGCACCACGGAGATTCCGGGTTCGATTCCCGGACGGGTCGAAAATTTGAAAAAGGTTTTTTCGAATTNTTATGCAATTTGCCAATGAATATTATATAAAAAAAAATCAAGTTCCCGTGAGATGAACTTTACGTACATGGCGAAATGCCGACTTGCCTACCCGGGCGGGGCATGCGCGGATGTAGCTAGAGGCTGGTAATAGAGCGCTCATAGCGGCATTTTTACTGTCCCTGGACAGATTGTAAGATGCTAAAACGTAAAATAAACTTTGTTCTTGGGCCGGCAATTGTCTATATTTATTTTGTAAACAAAATAAATATAGACAATTGACGAGAGGAGTGCGGGAAGTTATATATCTGGAATGTTTTATTTGAATTCATAAAATCATTATGACTGATTGTATTTATAAAATCAAAATGAGAAATATATTTATGTCATAATTTATTTAGTGGAAGATTACTTTATAAATATTGACACTTCATCTTGCCAAGGGGGGGCGGCCCCCACCCCCTTTAATTCCGCCACTGAGTTCCACCCTAATTTTTTTCCCTGGATCCACTCCTGCCAACATCCCTGAAACCGTACTTATTCAAATGATATGTAAATATTGGCACAAGTAATGAGATTGAACAAAATCATATTTTATTATCCAAATCCAAAAAACGCTTTCTTAAAGTTCACCCCTGTTATACTTTGGAACTTCTTGGAAATCGGTTAATTAATTTTATATAAAGATGATGTACTGACAGGTGTCTAGCATGAAACTCTTTTAAGTTACAATGCTTTGAATGAAAGTTTGACAATATTGCATGCGAAAAGGCAAAACCTATTGTGAGTTGTTTACTAGCGAGAATTATTACTACCTACCTCAGGAGAACATTTTACTAATTTTCAGAAATTTTCCGCTTTTGAGTTTTTGGGAAATTTGAAGCTCAGAATGAAATCATGTGTATGAGAACAAGAACAATTTGTTGTTAATTAAAAATGAAAAAGGTTTCTCAAAATGGGTAGAAATATTTCCAGGATATAGAAAGCATTTTGAGGAAAAAATTAAAATTGGNTTTACTAATTTTCAGAAATTTTCCGCTTTTGAGTTTTTGGGAAATTTGAGGCTCAGAATGAAATCATGTGTATGAGAACAAGAACAATTTGTTGCTAATTAAAAATGAAAAAGGTTTCTCAAACAGGGTGGAAATAGTTCCAGGAAATAGAAAGCATTTTGAGGAAAAAATTAACTCGAAAAATTGGCTGTTAATTTTATTTTATTACAAGTCTCTAGGTTTAGCCATTGTGGATCTACGTTGATTATCAGTCAGTCAGTATACCAACTGAGTTGGACCGGAAAAATCGACAGGATCATGAGGTCGCGAACCCACGTGGACACCCAAATGGTACAAACACGATGGACTTTGCTTATCTTCAGTGATCTATCGAAAACTGGTGTATTCAACGTGCTATAGACGCTGGCTAAAAAGTCAATATATAAACACGTGATCAATCAGCTGATTTTTCTCATATACAAAGTTTGGAACGCGATCGTCGACACTGTTCCAAACTTTGTTGATCACGTGGGCCAACGGACAACCAACAATAACAACAACACCAAACAGTCAGTTTCCTTGAAAATGTATGCGAAGTAGACGAAACTCGAGTCGGAAGA
>CM022878.1:35170028-35190993 GCA_012654025.1 Pachypsylla venusta | reverse complement strand
AACGTCTCTTTAAATCTATTGGTCATTCAAGACGGGGATTTTGCCATCCATACGCTGGAAACTTGCTACCCACATTGAACTCACCCAGCCTGGGTTGGGCCGGAAAAATGAGCCAACGATACGTGGAGATCCCAAGAGGTCACCCATCCAAATACTGACCACGCCCGACGTTGCTTAACTTCAGTGATCTGACGGGAACTGGTGTATTCACCGTGGTATGCTCGTTGGCTGATAACCCACTCTAATAGCGGTACTCCATACACAACTATTATACACAACTATAGAGGCGGTTGCCCTCCATGATTTCACCGTCCTCCACTGTTTTTAAGTTATCAATATAATAATTCATAAAAAGTTGGCTATTATTTATTTTTCCTTTGCTTTCAATATCTGTCAGCTCGATCAAACTCAACTATTATTAGAGGCGGTTGCCCTCCATGATTTCACCGGCCTCCACTGTTTTTAAGTTATCAATATAATAATTCATTTATTTATTTTTCCTTTGCTTTCAATATCTGTCAACTCGATCAATCTAGAGAATCAGAATGCAATTTGATGCACTATCAAATTTTATTTGAATTTCCCTCTCTCACTCAAATGCTATCTTCACATCTTGTTTTCCATATTACATTTCACCGGCCTCCACTGTTAGATATGCTTTTTGAATGACTTTTTCTTTTTTCGCTTCCTTTTTTTTGTTTTCCTGTGCTGTTCTATTGTTTTTGGGGTGTGTTTGACATGATTCAAATTATTCTCTATTGTCAATCTATACAAAAATGATACACCAGGACACAAAATTATTGGAACGCACAAACAATGATTTAATCCTTCCATTTCATGATGAGATCGTGAAATGTAAAATTATAGGACGGAGATATACAATGAACAAAATCACCAACTAGTGAGCAATTCAATATATAATCAGCAGGTAATCCGAATCAGTATGAAATCCAAGTCAGTCAACGATCATACCACGTTGAATACACCAGTTCCCGTCAGATCACTGAAGTTAAGCAACGTCGGGCGTGGTCAGTACTTGGATGGGTGACGGCTTGAGAACACTACGTATCGTTCCGGGCCAACCCAGGCTGGGTGTGGTAAATGTGGGTAGCTGGTTTGCAAGTTTCNGAAATAAAAAAAAAAAAAAAAAAAAATTCAAGTCTGAGAAAGCAGACTTGATTTTCTTACTTCCTAACGTATACTTGAATCCCTCTCTACTCTAGACACACTCAAATACCGCATACAATTATTGACAGCTTAGATGTTCTCAAGAGGGGACTGATATTAGCTTTGAAGATGTTCTCAGGAGGGGACTGATATTAGCTTTAAAGATGTTTTCAGGAGAGGACTCATATTAGCTTTGACGATGTTCTCAGGAGAGGACTGATATTAGCTTTGACGATGTTCTCAGGACAGAACTGATATTAGCTTTGACGATGTTCTCAGGAGAGGACTGATATTAGCTTTGACGATGTTCTCAGGGGGGACGGATTAGCTCTGACAATGTTCTCAGGAAAGAGCTAAACTTGTTAACTCTGCGCCACTAATTTTGTGCCTTGGTGTATTTCATATCATCTCTAATGTACAAAACAAGTAAAATAGAGATTTCGGAAATTGAGTGCGCCACTAATTTTGTGCCTTGGTGTATTTCATATCATCTCTAATGTACAAAACAAGTAAAATAGATAAGTAAAATAGAGTTCGGAGATTGAGTGCGCCACTAATTTTGTGCCTTGGTGTATTTCATATCATCTATAATGTACAAAACATATACACACACATAAACCATTCCTGCTCTATTTCAATTTTTTATTACTTTTCCAGGTCGTATGTGGAAATCCTTTGATAAAACTTTGAAATATTCTTAATAAGAATATGTCGAACAAACAGGAAATAGACGCCTTTGTATTGAACAAAATACCGGCATCTTATTTTTTCGACGTGAATTCACTTCCCCAAACTCCATAAGGAGAAGGTGAAGTAAAAATATTTACCAATGTACTTTCAGGTTTCATACTCTCATGCTGATTTGACATGAAAATATCTCCATTCTCTGAGCACTGAGAAACACAGTGACAGTGCTGATTTGACATGAAAATATCTCCATTGTCTCAATACTGAGAAACACAGTGAAAGTGTCAGTGACAGTACTGATTTGACATGAAAATATCTCCATTGTCGGAGCATGGAAAAAACACTGACGGGTGTTGTTAAAATCCCTGTGAGATCACGGTCACTGGCACTTTCACTGTGTAGTGTGAATACTTCTTTATGGTGTAGGTAAAACCTGTTAAATAACATAAACCGCGAGTCGGGAATATTACTTTTTTTTTTTTTACTGATGAAGTTATATGACAATGATTGGCATTGTTCTTTTAGACCACGTAAATTATAAGCCTCCAACTTTAGCAGGAAACAACTTATAACAACTGCAGTGTAATCATCGGAAACGATGATGTCATAATGGATCTCTAGGGCTTGAATTCCGTTATATGACGGTGATTGGCATTGTTCTGGTGGACCATGTCAATTATAAGCCTCCAACTTTAGCAGGAACCAACTTATAACAACTGCAGTGTAATCATCGGAAACGATGATCTCACGAAAGATCTCTGGGGCTTGAATTTCGTTATATGACAATGATTGGCATTGTTTTGATGGACCATGTCAAATACAAGCCTCCAATTTTAGCAGGAAACAACTTATAACAACTGCAGTGTAATCATAGGAAACGATGATCTCACAAGGGATCTTTAGGGCTTGAATTCCGTTATATGACGGCGATTGACATTGTTCTGGTGGACCATGTCAATTATAAGCCTCCACTTTTAGCAGGAAACAACTTATAACAACTGCAGTGTAATCATCGGAAACGATGATCTCACAAGGGATCTTTAGGGCTTGAATTTCGTTATATGACAATGATTGGCATTGTTTTGATGGACCATGTCAATTATAAGCCTGCAACTTTAGCACGAAAGAACTTATAACAACTGCAGCGTAATCATCGGAAACGATGATGTCATAATGGATCTCTAGGGCTTGAATTCCGTTATATGACGGTGATTGGCATTGTTCTGGTGGACCATGTCAATTATAAGCCTCCAATTTTAGCAGGAACCAACTTATAACAACTGCAGTGTAATCATCGGAAACGATGATCTCACGAGAGATCTCTGGGGCTTGAATTTCATTATATGACAATGATTGGCATTGTTTTGATGGACCATGTCAATTATAAGCCTCCAACTTTAGCACGAAAGAACTTATAACAACTGCAATGTAATCATCGGAAACGATGATGTCATAATGGATCTCTAGGGCTTGAAGTTCCACTGTTAAGTTTTCTTTCTAAATAAATTCATTAAAAAAATCTAAAAAAATAATATCAGTTTGAAATTTTCTTCCATCAAAAATAAGTTACTGAAAATAACTAGGTAATCTTTTTTTTTTTTAATTCCAGCGAGAAAAATAACATTTCCGTTCAAAAATTCCCACGAGGGAAATAATATTGTTTTTGAATTTCTTCCCTTCAAGAATAAATATATTTTTGGTAATTTATTCCCATAAAAAATAATGTTATCTTGAAATTTGCAACCATCAAAAATAATCATTTTTGAAATTTTGATCCCATTAAAATAAACCCTGTACACAATATCCGGTTTGTTATTCTTTGTTAATATGAACCCCCTCAATGTGACAAATACTAACGCTTTCCAAATTTCTATTAAATCGATGATGGTTAACCCACACTTACGGCTACAAACGGAAGTTTTTTGTTCGATTTTTTTGGACTCTTTTCGCACCTTGAAATTCTGAGATAATTAAAAAAAATTCTTGGATATCATATCACCGAGTGGTTCTTTGGTTTTCATTCCAATATCCCTGTATGTACTATAACTCATAATACTACAAGCTTATAAATATATTCAACTAGCTGTTTGCCCGTGTTTCGCTACGGTTACGAAATTGAACAAAAATTTTTTGCTTGGCGACATTGAAGCTTCTCAAGTTAGGATTTTTCGTGAAATCGACACCCGGAGTGGGCGTGGCTCTTATTTAGAAAATTCAATATTTTATCCCAGGATGTTCATTTCTGTATTGCGAAACACTTTTGTATCGAATTTCAGATTTTTCGCTCATACCGAAGTGGTACTTCTCACTTCAAATTTTTAGGTGGTAAAAACTGGCCATAAATCGGGGAAAACCGAAAAAATTCAATTTTTATATTCTCTATGTGTGGTCTTTATATACTATTTTGGTCATTCTCGGTCATTTTTTGCCTTTAGTTTTCCCAGAAAAAAAACTTGCTTCCTTTTACGCACCTAAATGCTAAAAGGAATCTGTGTGCCATATTCCAAGTCTTTAACCATCGTGGAGCTACGTTGATTATCAGTCAGACATAGATATCCTCAAAAGAGGTTGAGTTAGCCGTAATACAATAACCGGGCAAAAAAAAAAAATATATATCAAATATTCGACCCGGTCTCTTTCAAACTTGGTAATATTTTGGTATCTCCTTTGTGCACACTCTTCCAAGGAGATAATTAATTAAAGCCAGGGCCGTACCGAAGATTTTTTTTTTTGGNAGTTTTTTTTTGGGGGGGGGTCCGAAGGATTGACGGTCAAGCCGGGACTAACACCTGAAAATGATGATCATGGAAGGTGATGATGATGTTGTTGTTGGTGGTGATGATGAGTTACAGTACACCTTACAATATTACTGCGATCTTAATTAAATTTAATCAGTTGGTTAAATTGTCAATTTGGGATACCTGCTATGTCACGTAAAACTAGGTATAATGTAGGTTAGTAAATTACTAAATCTTCAATTGAATAAGAATTAGGTTAAATTAATAGGGCTAGAACTAGTTTCATACTCTCCTGCGATCATCGCCAGAGCTAATAATAATTTTTGCACAAAATGTACATAAAATACCCCTAGAGGGGAAATTTATATAGTGGCTCTTATTTATTTATAAGTGTTAATGGCAGAAATTACCAAGGTAGATAGAACTACTTAACTGATCCATTCTCTTAATATTTGTCAGCAGAATAAATTTTATTCAGCATGCCCGTCATGCCGTTCTTCTTCAAATGTGCATGAAATTCTATACATCTTTTGTTGATGTTGAACTTGACGATGAGCATAGCTTTCAACACTGAATAAAGCAGGTACACTACCCTGGCTAATACTCAACATTACAAGCATTCGTGGTTGAGAAGTAGCGCTTCTAACTTTCAACCCAAGTAGCCGGTTTGATTTTCGTACGGGACTGATTTTTCTCAAACGGAATCATTTATATTTAAAAAAAGTTATTTTCAACCGAAAGCGGGACATATTCATCGCTTTGATCAAAAGCGGGACATTTTAGCGTCCCCAAGCAAATGCTGGGGACGGCGGGACGTATGGTCACCCTACCCATGACTGAACAACTTTTGACATCATTCTGTAAAATTTATTTTCCAGGTTACTCAATTGATATTATTTCACGTAATGATTATATGTGTCGGGAATAGAACAAACTTTTCGATGATAAAATTTATGTTTCGATATACACATTTGACAGTTTCATTTCTTCCCCGCCCCCAACCCGAAATGTACTTCGAAAACGTTTTACCTTTCTGTACCTATGCTCGACATACATATAGAATTTATTGACTGTTCGCAGAGACATATTTTATAGTGTAAATTTTCAGTTCTTTAAGAGCAATAAATAAAAGAATTGAAAGACATACCTTTGTATCTGTAAATTGAAAAATATGTCCATTTTTGTACCATGTAATAATGGCTGGTGGCCTCGAACCGGCCGATTCACAAGATAGCCTATATCTTTCTTCAGCGTCCAGGACATCATGAGAGGACATTATTCTAACAGTCAAAGGTCTCACTAGAAACAGAAAAAAAACACAAAAGGGTATATATAGCTAATTCTAAGATGGTCTTACTAGAAATATGGAAATAAATCAGAAAAGGCCATTATTCTAACATGAACTCACTAGAAACATGGAAGTAAAACACGAGATGACATTACTCTAAAGGCCCATTTACACTGCCCGAACATACACGAGCTTCGAACATCGAGCATTCGTGATCGTTGCTCGCCAGTTTTCGACGAGCACGAACACAAACGATCATTCTGACCACACTGCTCGAGCATTTCTGAAGATCATGGACTCACTAGAAACATGGAAGTAAGACATGAGATGACATTACTCTAGCATGGACTCATTAGGAACATAGAAATAATACATGGGTTGACATTATTCTAACATGGACTCACTAGAAATATGGAAATAAGACATGAAATGACATTACTCTAACATGGACTCACTAGAAATATGGAAATAAGACATGAAATGACATTACTCTAACATGGACTCACTAGAAAAATGGAAATAAGACATGAGATGACATTATTCTAACATGGACTCACTAGAAATATGGAAATAAGACATGAAATGACATTACTCTAACATGGACTCACTAGAAATATAGAAATAAGACATGAGATGACATTACTCTAACATGGACTCACTAGAAATATGGAAATAAGACATGAAATGACATTACTCTAACATGGACTCACTAGAAATATGGAAATAAGACATCAAATGACATTACTCTAACATGGACTCACTAGAAATATGGAAATAAGACATGAGATGACATTACTCTAACATGGGCTCACTGGAAATATGGAAATAAGACATGAGATGACATTATTCTAGCATGGTCTCACTAGAAACATGGAAGTAAGACATGATTTGACATTACTCTAACATGGACTCACTAGAAACATGGAAATAAGACATAAGATGACATTATTCTAGCATGGTCTCACTAGAAACATGAAAATAGGACATGAGATGACATTATTCTAGCATAGTCTCACTAGAAACATGGAAGTAAGACATGAGTTGACAATACTCTAACATGGACTCACTCGAAAAATGGAAATAAGACATGAGATGACATTATTCTAGCATGGTCTTACTAGAAACATGGAACTAAATCATGAGGGGATATTATTACCACATAGACTCACTAGACATAAATCCATTTTGTTTTATGAAGGAAAGACTTTTTTAAAGTTTTAATTTAAAAAAAAAATTAAAACTTTAAAAAATCTTTCCTTTATAAAACAAAATATCAAGTCTCAATAGACATTCATATGTTAAATAATAGACATAAATGTATAATACCTATGGTGAAAACAAATTGTTCTTTTATATAGGCAGGATATTTACATTGGTTACATAGTCTTCTTTTATAACAGAACTTCAGTGTTTCTAACATGCCCAATTAAAAGGGGTGTAGCCCACTTTTGTGTATAATTGGTTGAGGTATGGCCCCATTTGAAAGTATAATTTATTATTGTTATTTCTCTCAAATATTTGATTCTCTTCACTTCAAAGCTCTCAAATTTAATGGAAAGTAAAAACAAATATTTATAAAGAAAAAAAAACAAAAAAAAAAAACGAAATTTGAATAACTTTATATATATTTCTAGCTGCTGCAGAATCCCTTGGTAGAATGTGGTCAAATGAGAAGTAAAATCCGAGCAGTAACAAAAAAACAAATTGAAAATTTTAAGTGCAAAGTTTGAATTTCTCTATCTGACCTTCCATTTAAAGATTAAATATCAAGGACGTACAATTCAACAAATTGCTAACCTTTGAGGAAAAGTTGTTCCTTTGTCTAATTTTGACCAATCTATGCAAAAACTAGATAGGTATAAAATACGACTGAACTTTTGTCGTACAGCTGTTTTCATGACATTTTTTTCTTTTCTTTAAAAAGCTTTTTTTTTTGTCTCTCTATATTTATTGGCCCAAAGATAATCTTTTATTACCAACCTGTATATTTGAAAAAAATCTAAAGGTAGACACCGGTCTAAAAGGAACTAATTGGACTTGCGAAGTTATTTGGATTTAAATGTAAAAAAATAGATCCAATTTAATTACTTTTTTTAAACCCACNTTACTTTTTTAAACCCACCCCACAATCGACTTTGGTTGAAAACCAATTTTTGACACTCAGGTCAAAATAGCGCGACATGCTCAAATTTCCCGTTTGATCATACCATTTTTTTTNTTTTTTTTGGCTTAACGTCTCTTTAACATCTATTGGTCATTCGAGACGGGGGTTTTACCCTACATTCGCTGTGGAAACTTGCAAACCAGCTACCCATTTTGACTTCGCCCAGCCTGGGTTGGGCCGGAAAAATAGCCAGCATCATGAGGGCCCGAACACACGTGGACACCCACATGGCACAACCTCACTTGACGTTGCTTAACTTCAGTGATCTAGGGGAGAACTGGTATATTCAACTTGCCATAGACGCTGGCTACCAAATTTTAATTTTTAAAAAGACGGATTAAGGAGCGCGGTAGCGCTCCGCCCCGCCAAGTCAAAAAAATGCGGTAGCTACCAAGAGTATATTATACGCCACAGCTTACATTGCCGATTTCAGCTACCTCCAGAGGAAAAACTACACACCTCAGGATAAAAATGATTATTTCCNGATTGGTTTCTTGGTTTCTTAATTTTAATAATGAATTTATGATTTATGTACAGAATGCATAAATTGAATAACTCATATCTCTCGCTAAACCTCGGCCATGCCTTTATTGCACCCGATGGGCGAAGCACTCTAAAAGTATTTTCCCATAAATGCTATACAATAAATGGCTGATACAATAAAACTATATACGCTGAAGATAAATATACTTACAATATAAATCTAACACTAACGATATTTCCCGTGGGTCTACGAGTTCAGTGTTTACAGCTTGACATGTAAATATTGAATTCAGATCTTTTCTCTTGACCGTACGATTCCCCGTCGGCCAAACCAGTCTATTTTCTATCACGTCACCGCTATTGTGTTCGTATAATTCGTCGATGGTGACATTATTGAGTAGCCATCGCACTGCAGGCTGTGGTTTTCCTAGAAAAAAAAGAAGAAAAAAATAATTACATATACCTATATAAAAAATAATTCCTGTAAACTATAATATTCTATTTTTAGTATCCCAACATAAGGGTTTGCATGTATTCTTACTTGTCTCAGTGTACCCCAGAACATGTCTCAGTGTACCCCAGAACATGTCTCAATGTACCCCATGACTGGGGTACTCTGAGACAAAAGACTCAATTTTTAAATTTGCTGTATCTTGGAGTTCAGTGAAGTTTCCGTAAAACTTAAAGCTCACAACAGAAAAAATAATTAATCAAAGTATGTTCCTTGTTTGTGATTTAAAAAATCACAAACTGTGGTTTTCCTAGAAAAAAAAAGGAAGAAAAATAATTACATATATATACCTAGTTTTTCAGAAAAGATATATTTTATTTTCATAAAAGAGCACACGGAGCACAGGGGTGGAATCAGGGTAAAATTTTTGGGGGAAGGAACTAGGGAAATAAAATGCAATTGGTAATAATGTGTCAAAAAATGTCATAATAATCCAACAGCAAGGCGAATTCAAAAATCGAAAAGAAATGTTCAACTAAACTCGGCCGAGGTATATATTGTAATTTTTGAATAACATGTTAATTATAAGTGTTAAAAAATATTAACCATTAAATAAGTTAAATTTAAACAAAACACTTACCAAAAACACTATTTATATTAATTTACGAAGAAACTAGTTTCGAATCATTCGATTCATCATCACTCTTAGTCAACTTCCATCTTTAGACTCGACTAGACCGATGATGAATCGAATGATTCGAAACTAGTTTCTTCATACTTTAAAATAAATAATGTTTTTGTTAAGTGTTTTGTTTAAATTTAATTTATTTAATAGTTAATATATATTGGAATGCAGCGAAAAATTATTTGAAAATTAGATATTCATCGATTAAAATTCAGAATATTACAAAACACAACTCTTACTTGAGGTAGTATTCGCAAATTTGTTTCATCTATTTCAAAAATGTTGATCAATATGCTGTGAAATTTTGTATCATTTCATTAAATCAATCCTGGCAGGGACTATAATGTGTCACTGTGGACAATCAGTATGTATGGAGATTATCCAATTCAAACGAATTGGATAATGATTGATATTGGAAAAATGCTGCAAAACTGCAGTGTGCACCAAAATTGTGACATAATAACACAAAGAAAAAGCCAATTCAAAGGAATTGGATGATGATTGATATTAGAAAAATCCTGCAATACTGCAGTCAGTACCAAAGTTGTGACATAATAACACAAAGAAAAAGCCAATTCAAAAGAATCATTATACAATTCAAAGGAATTGGATAATGATTGATATTTGAAAAATCCGACAGTGCTGCAGTGAGCACAAAATTTGTGACATAATAACACAAAGAAACAACATTTATTATGTATATAATCAATGCAGTTTATATTATATTATTAAATCAAAACGTGCAAATGCTACCCGGTAAGACCTGTATCCTAAATGCCATTATTCTGCCTAATCTTTAGGTCTTAAATTTAGAATTGAAGTTCATTCGACGTAAATACGTACACGTCAAATAAATGACCTATTCCTGGTATATCCCTGAAAAAAGTAACTTTTTTAAAAAATTGGCTTAACGTCTGTTTAACATCTTTTGGTCATCCGAGACGTCGGTTTTACCCCCCATTTGCAGGAAACTAGCAAACAAGCTACCCACATTGACCTCAACCAGCCTGGGTTCAGCCGGAAAAAAACAGCATCACGGGGGCGCGAATCCACTTGGACACCCACATGGTACAACCCCGCTGGACGTTGATTAACTTCAGTGATCTAACGGGAACTGATGTATTCAACGTGCCATAGGCACTGGCTGAAAAAGTAACTAACGAAAAATCAAAATTAAAGCGAAATTCGTGTTAATGAATCTTTATGATCGACCACGAAAAGGGTAGTAAATGAGCTTTCAGTCGACTGCGCTGAAATTTGGGTCGGAGAGTGGCGAAGTTTATAAAATACCCCACATGAAAGGTCATTTCTCTATGTAAGGCGTCAGGAAAAAAAACAGTTTTAGCCTGCTAGTAACTTAAAAGTTCAGCAGTGAGTACCAAATTTGTGACATAATAACACAAAGAAAAAGCGAATTCAAAAGAATCATTATCCAATTCAAAGGAATTGGATAATGATTGATATTTGAAAAATCCTACAGTGCTGCAGTGAGCACAAAATTTGTGACATAATAACTCAAAGAAACAACATTTATTATGTATATAATCAATGCAGTTTATATTATATTATTAAATCAAAACGTGAAAATGCTACCCGGTAAGACCTGTCTCCTAAATGTCTTTATTCTGCCTAATCTTTAGGTCTTAAATTTGGAATTGAAGTTCATTTGACGTAAATACGTACACGTCAAATAAATGACCTCCTATTATATCCCCGAAAAAGTAACTTTTTTAAAAAAAATTGGCTTAACGTCTCTTCAACATCTTTTGATCATCCGAGACGTGGGTTTTACCCTCCATTCGCAGAAAACTTGCAAACCAGCTACCCACATTGATCTCAACCAGCCTTGGTTGGGCCGGGAAAGAACAGCATCACGGGGGCGCGAATCCACTTGGAGACCCACATGGTACAACCTCGCTGGACGTTGCTTAACGTCAGTGATCTAACGGGAACTGATGTATTCAACGTGCCATAGGCGCTGGCTGAAAAAGTAACTAACGAAAAATCGAAATTAATACAAAATTCGTGTTAATGAATCTTTATGATCAACCACGAAAAGGCTTTCAGTCGACTGCGCTAAAATTTGGGTCGGAGAGTGGCGAAGTTTATAATATACCCCACATGAAAGGCCATTTCTCTATGTAAGGCGTCAGGAAAAAAAACAGTTTTAGCCTGCTAGTAACTTAAAAGTTCAGCATTTTATGAAAAAAAATCACTTTTATTTTGCATTATACTTTGAAACTAAACTTTCAAATGAAATTTATATTTAAATCATTCGACCAGAAGCTTTACCGTCTCCATCTCAACGAGCAAAACTTTTGTTATCTGTGGAAGGACTTTTTTTTTCAAAGATAGACATATTGTAATTTTTTTTTTTTTAAAAAAAAAAAAGACAGAAAGTTTTGCCACCCCAGATTCATTCTACCCACAAAGAGAAAAACGCTTTCCAGGGGGAAAAAATTGACTATCAAAGCATGTCCATAAAAGTTACAAAAAAATTCAAAACTTGTTCCGTTAAACATTTTTTTTATTCTCTTTTTTTTAAAAAGAAAATTCAGGGTTGGTTTCAAAGGCTTCAATTAGGGATAAGGCAGTAGCGATTGGCATCGCGTATCGCGTTTGATGCAATACAATACACCTACTTGATGCTTATATGTAGATTACTGCATTAGCAGAAGCGGTACCAGGGCAGTACTTTTTTACTTTCCTTATCCTATAAAATGGAAAGTATTGTAATGTAAAGCCAACGATACGTGGTGTTCCCAAGCGGCCACCCATCCAAGTACTGACCACGCCCGACTCTTAAATAATAATAATGGGCTAAAATTTCCGATGTCGAGTTTTGAATGCCTCAACACGTTTTAAGCTCCCCAGAACCAAAATCTCGAATTTCAGCCAATGTATTTACTATTAAAATAAATTATTTAGAGCAAAACACTATGTAAAATTATATATGAGCAAAACACTTATCAAAAACACTATGTAAAATTATATGTGCAAAAACTTGTTTCGAATGATTCGGACGGAAGATAACTCCCACCATCCTTTATTTTAATATTGGCTTTAAAAAAATAAATTAATTTAGAGCAAAACACTTATCAAAAACACTATGTAAAATTATATATGCAAAAACTTTTTTCGAATGATTCGGACGGAAGATGACTCCCTTCATCCTTTATTTTAATAGTAAATACAATGACTGAATCTCTGGGGACTTCAAAACGTGTTTTAGCATTCAAAAGTCGACACAGAAAAATTCAGCCCAAAGTCGTGTAATGTTCACACCATTTTTTTTTTTTAAATATGAGGAAGTATCGGTTCCAGGGGTGTATGATCCAGTACCGACGAGGATGTAATTTTCGTGTGTCGGTGAATCCGAACGTCTTACTTTTGTATAAATTGATGGAACGAACTAAAATCTTGTACCTAAGCTGGTAAGAACGGATTTTTTTTTTTTTTTTTAATTTTGGCTTAACGTCTCTTTAACATCTATTGGTCATTCAAGAAGGGGGTTTTACCCTCCATTCGCTGGAAACTTGCAAACCAGCTACCCACATTGACCTCACCCAGCCTGGGTTGGGCCGGAAAAAGCCAACGATACGTGGTGTTCCCAAGCGGTCACCCATCCAAGTACTGACCACGCCCGGACGTTGCTTAACTTCAGTGATCTGAGGGAACTGGTGTATTCAACGTGGTCATGAAAATGCATTTTTGTAAATGTAAGAAGGGAGCTTGAAAAACAATCTACGAACTCTCCCAAAAAAGAGCAAAGTGTTTCGGCATTGAAAACTCGACACCGCATATTTCAGCCCCTTACAACTCTTTCTTATTTCTTCATAGATAAGGTGAGATTTTCACACCTGATTTTTTTTTTTTAAAAAAATTCAGTTTTATTTCACATGTAGGGAGGAGTTTCCTTTTCCAAATTGAAAAATTAGTGTTAAAAGTATATTTATTCTCAAATGACGTGAAGTCTGTCAAAGTACAATTTTTGAAGGAGTTTGCTTCCATTCAGTTGTCTTCTCTTTTCTCGCGTGTCCTAATCAAAGTCAATGTAGACCTATTTTTCAACACATAACTTGCATTTGAAAACACTTGCGGTACAATAGACATTTTGTTTGTCAAAGAAATTGTTGATGTTGGTAGAAATTGTCGTTGATATATCAACATGAAATATTCACTATCTCTGTTAGTCAGTTTTGAATGATAAGAACAGTTTTGAGAATGTCATTAGATGAGGAGGTATTGTGACTAACATTAACTTTTAAATAAATTAAAACACTTACCAAAAACACTATTTAAAATTATTTATGAAGAAACTAGTTTCGAGTCATTCGATTCATCATCAGTCTAGTCAAGTCGAGTCGAGTCAACTAGAATCTTTAGACTCGACTAGACTGATGATGAATCGAATGACTCGAAACTAGTTTCTTCATAAATAATTATAAATAGTGTTTTTTTTTAATTTATTTAATAGTTAATATTTTTTAACACTTATAATTAACATGTTATTCAAAGATATAAATTGTGACTAACAAACAATGGGTAAGAATCCAGGTTGACGTTAAGGGTAAGATTTTTGTTCTAATTGTAAAACTAAGCATTAGCCGTAAAAATGTAATACAATCTCACCATTTCTTCCAACCAAACAGCTTATAAATAATATTACGGCCATCCTTAGAGTCAGTGTGTACACCAGACACGTGTGCTGAAATACTCAATATGTATTTTGTGGAACTTTTGTACTCGAAAAATTAGCTGTAGACTAGTGAATATTTTCAGGATACGCCTGAGTTCGGTAGATACGTGTAAGTTTGAAATAAAAGGTCTAATATTACGGTCAACCTTAGAGTCAGTGTGTACACCACACACGTGTGCTGAAATATTCAATATGTATTTTGTGGAACTTTTGTGCTCGAAAAATTAGCTGATAAAAGTATATTTATTCTCAAATGCCGTGAAGTCTGTCAAAGTACAATTTCTGAAGCAGTTTGCTTCTATTCAGTTGTCTTCTCTTTTCTCGCGTGTCCTAATCAAAGTCAATGTAGACCTATTTTTCAACACATTACTTGCATTTGAAAACACTTGCGGTACAATAGACATTTTGTTTGTCAAAGAAATTGTTGATGTTGGTAGAAATTGTCGTTGATATATCAACATGAAATATTCACTATCCCTTTTAGTCAGTCTTGAATGATAAGAACAGTTTTGAGAATGTCATTAGATGAGGAGGTATTGTGACTAACATTAACTTTTAAATAAATTAAAACAAAACACTTACCAAAAACACTATTTAAAATTATTTATGAAGAAACTAGTTTCGAGTCATTCGATTCATCATCACTCTAGTCAAGTCGAGTCGAGTCAACTAGAATCTTTAGACTCGACTAGACTGATGATGAATCGAATGACTCGAAACTAGTTTCTTCATAAATAATTATAAATAGTGTTTTTTTTTTACTTTGAATAATTAACATGTTATTCAAAGATATAAATTGTGACTAACAACCAATGGGTAAGAATCCAGATTGACGTTAAGGGTAAGATTTTTGTTCTAATTGTAAAACTAAGCATTAGCCGTAAAAATGTAATACAATCTCACCATTTCTTCCAACCAAAGAGGTTATAAATTATATTACGGCCATCCTTAGAGTCAGTGTGTACACCAGACACGTGTGCTGAAATACTCAATATGTATTTTGTGGAACTTTTGTGCTCGAAAAATTAGCTCTAGATAGGTGAATATTTTCAGGATAAATCTGAGTTCGGTAGATTCCAGTAAGTTTGAAATAAAAGGTCTAATATTACGGTCAACCTTAGAGTTAAATGTGTACACCACACACGTGTGCTGAAATACTCAATATGTATTTTGTGGAACTTTTGTGCTCGAAAAATTAGCTGTGGACTAGTGAATATTTTCAGGATACGCCTGAGTTCGGTCGATTCGTGAGGCAAAATTTTATTTGAAGTAGATAAAAATTTAGTTGGTTATTTACTTATTTACATACATTATTTTATTTACATACCTATAATAGTAAAGAAAAATATATGTATAGCAAAGTATACTCTATTTACATTCTGAGTGTAGAGTGACTCTTTGGTTTCATTTAAACGGGGTACAATATAATGGTAGATATGTTTCAAAAAAGAACAGAAAGTGAGAAACACGGACGTCAATAACAAACTAAAAGTAAGAAGGGCAGAAAAAAGAATAACAACACTCACATTTAAATGGGCAGGGCATTTCTGTCGCTCGAAAGATGAAAAATGGAGCAAAAAATTTACAGAATGAGTAACATCAGATAGATAAAGAAAAATAGGAAGACAAAAGAAGAGGTGATCAGATGACATAATAAAGAAAGAATGTGGTCCTCTATGGAGCAGGCATGCCAAGGACAGGGAAGTATGGAAAGAAATGATAAAAGATATCTATATAGACAATTGACAATATGGATTCGGGGTTGNTTGAAACTATAAACGGCCATGCCTATAAGGCGCCAAGCGAAGCGGGCGTATCCTGCTAGTAAGAAATATTATTGACTTGGTGAGCTTTCAACAGTACTCAGGCTGTCATCATCAGACCAGAGTTATGATACAACGATGTGAACACTATCACAATTGGACACAACTTGATAGTGTTCACATCGTTCTATCATAACTCTGGCCTGATGATGGCAGTCTGAGTACTGTTCAAAGATCACCAAGTTAAGTTATTTGTTTTAATTTTAGCTTCCAATTGTAATTTTCCAATTTTAATTTTTAGTTTTAATTTTTCATTTAATTAATTCAACCCCGAATCGATATTGTCAACTGTCCATATAATTATATCTGTCCATGAAATTCCTTGTTTGGAAATATAAAGATAAAATAATAATAAAGGAAAAAGAAAAGAAAAACACACACACACACACACACACACACACACACACACAAAGAATCAACTAAACCCCTCATATGAGGGAGGCCCATATTCCTTAAAAAATGTGTACCTAACTACCTAATTATTATTAGTTACAAAATTATAACTCAAACTCATTTTGGTCTTTTATCTTTGAACCCATTCAATTACAATCTAATCAAGAACCTTCCTATGGTATATCCCAGATATTCGGTTGTAAAGTATCAGAAATGACCAGAAAAAAAAATCCCTGTTCTCATTCCAAAGACTATTATTTTTTTTTTTTTTTNTGTTCTCATTCCAAAGACTATTAGTTTTTTTTTTTTTTTAATTTACATAAATTGAATTCATGACTTTGTGATGTTGAAAAATAAAATCTGTCAATCTGAAAACCTCGCAGCGTGAAATTTATGTAAAATAAAAAGAATGTGGTACAAGGAACTGTCTATATAAACAATCCCCCGCACGTTTGTGGGGAAATTCTTTCCAAAAATATCTATGCTTGAAAAATTGGATTAAGTGTTTGGAAATTTTTTATCAAAAATATGGGGTCGACTTCTCTGTAAATTCTATTTTTATTAGTTTTAAAAGAAATACTACCCACGGCTTGACATCAGGGCCGGTCCAGGGACTTTTGTTGCCCTGGGCAAACGAGAAGAAAGTCGCACCTTTTTTTATAAAAGAAATCATTTTGCTCTATTAAAATCTGTATTACAGACTGAAATATAATAATTCAATATACGGATAAGAAAAATTCCGTTAAGATCAACCCTTCAAATGCTGTCCCCTGATCACATGTCGCCCTGGATAGGTAGGCCCGAAAAGAAGAAGTACAATTAAGTTGTATTTCTATTAATAGAAGAACAATTATTCATGTCACATAGATATAGTTCCGAAAAATAGAAATACAATTAAGTTGTATTTCTATTAATAGAAGAACAATTATACATGCCATATAGATATAGTTCCGAAAAATAGAAGTACAATTAAGTTGTATTTCTATTAATAGAAGAACAATTATTCATGTCAACCACCCAAAAAAAAATAATATATAAGAACCTCATAAAAAATATAAAATTTGAAATTTTCTGCTTTTCCGGAAAAAATCGGAGAAGTACCACTTCGGAATGAGCGAGAAAGCTGAAATTCGATACGTGTTCCGCATAACAAAATGTAATATCATTGAATAAAATATTGAATATTCTAAATAGAGCGGTGCTCACTCTGATGATCGGTTCCACCAAAAATCTAAAATGGAGAAGCTTTAATTTCGCGATCTCGAAATTGTTGTTGAATTTCGCAAGCGCACCAAAGCTCAGAATAACCGCTAGTAGTTCCATAAAATAGGAGAACAATTAATTATACATGTCTTCTAGTCTAGGGAACATTGTGTATAGAGACTAGAAACCAATGTGACAAGTTAAAAGTTTGATCTCAAAATGTATTTTTGTTCATTAATATATTTTCATAAGTTTTCATTTATATTTCAAATGTCAAGAACACAAACCCATTCGTAACGTATAACTTCCCCATATTGGATGACGGAAAAAATGAACTTCGTAAAACATTGAGTCAAAATATCTGAGCGCACGGCAGTGCGCCAGGCCAAGTTCCGGAAAGCACCAGTGTATTTTTTTTACACGAAGCAATTCACCAGATTTTTCACACGGTCAGATATCCGGTTCTACAAGGGATAGGTCATTGAAATTTTGAACATACATTCCGTAGTATAGTACAATACTACAGGATAAACTTCAAAAGTTAATGTTAACCCGGGCAGGAGATAGGTAATTTCAAAATTTGCACTTTTGGATACTCACTGACTGACTGATTGATTCACACATCATCAAAAGTTTCAGGCACTTCCCGTATACCTAGAGCGCTGAAATTTTGCATGAAGTTAGCAATTGACATTCACGTAAAGGGAAAAATCCGAAAATTAGAACTTTTTAACTCTAAGTGCTCCAAAACGGTGTCGCTTTAGGGAAAACAATATAACGTATTTTAATGTAGTTTTACCTGATAAAACACTGAAATCTTGCATAAAGTTAGATATTTACAAGCAATATAGCAGGAAATAATTTATATTTGAACTCTTTCACTCCAGATGATGGTCCAAAACGGTTCCGCTTAAGGGAAGCAGATGCTCGAAAACTAGTTTAAACTGGTAGGACGCTGAAATCTTGCATGTAGGAAAATATTTACATGCAAATAAATGGAAAAATAAATATATTCACTCTTTTACTACCAGTGCTCCAAAACGGTTCCGCTTCAGGGAAGAAAATGCACGAAATCTAGTTTCAACTGCTAAGACTTTGAAATCTTGCATGAAGTTAGAGAGACTTAAATTCAATTAAACTCGCAAATGTCAAAATTGAAACTCGTCAATTCTCAGTGCTTTAATTTCAGGGAAGATGATACACTATAAATATTGCTGCTTTTATTTGCTTCGTAGTGTATTTTACTTTATCAATACTTTGCACAGAAATTTCCTGTTTTCCGATATGTTGTGTAATCGAAAAGAAGAAGAAATAAAGAGAAAACGGCCAAATAGTAATCATTACAAAAAGTATTGATATCTTACAAAGAAATTATCATTGAAAAAAGAACAAGTTCCTCCCACTCTTCCAAAAACTTCCGCCTATGAAAGTAGTGATATCTATTATTCGGCCCAAGTTTATTGTTGCTGCTGTATATCCCGCACTTCAATTTATTATTCACGTCCTTATAACGTCCACATTGTATTTCATATTTAGACGCGTCATCGGCACGAAGCTCGGCTTTTTCACTCAGTCATATCATGAACGTCGGAGAGGATACTGTTGTTCCCGCAGCTGCTGCTGCGATTATGTTCGTAGTTGCAGCAAACCAACGGTTCCGACCAAGATTTTGGATTTTTTTTTGCCATAACTGTGTTCTGTTGAAGTGACCTTTGTTGACAAAATATGTCGATTTCTCAAGAACTGGCCCGCTGTGAAAGAATTGAGAAGGTTTCCTTATTTAGGTTAGTTATTAAGTAAAGTCTGTTACGACATTATCAAGTAAATTCTGGTACGAGATTATCAGGTAAAGTCTGTTACGACATTATCAAGTAAATTCTGTTACGACATTATCAGGTAAAGTCTGTTACGACATTATCAGGTAAATTCTGTTACGACATTATCAGGTTAATTCTGTTACGACATTATCAGGTAAAGTATGTTACTCCTTTATCAAGTAGACTGTTTCGACATTATCGAGTAAGTCTGTTACGACATTATCAAGTAAAGTCTTCTACGACATTATCAAGTAAAGTCTGTTACGACATTACCAATTAAATTCTGTTACGACATTATCAGGTAAATTCTGTTACGACATTATCAGGTAAATTCTGTTACGACATTATCAGGTAAACTCTGTTACGACATTATAATGTAAAGTCTTTTACGACATTATTAAGTATAGTCTGTTAGGAAATTATCAATTAAATTCTGTTACGACAGTATCAGGTAAATTCTGTTACGACTTTGTCAGGTAAAGTCTGTTACGACATTATCAGGTAAAGTCTGTTACGACATTATCAGGTAGATTCTGTTACGCCATTATCAAGTAAAGACTGTTACGACATTATTAAATGAATTATGTTACGACATTATCAGGTAAATTCTGTTAGGACATTATCAGGTAAATTCTGTTACGACATTATCAGGTAAACTCTGTTACGACATTATAATGTAAAGTCTTTTACGACATTATCAAGTAAAGTCTGTTACGAAATTATCAATTAAATTCTGTTACGACATTATCAGGTAAAGTCAGTTACGACATTATAAGGTAAAGTCTTTTACGACAGTATCAAGTAAATTCAGTTATGACATTATCAAGTAAAGTCTGCTATATGAGGCGTTTATCATACAGATAAACCGACTGACAGAAGAATATTGGTCGTGGTAAATCTGCATCTCACTTGGTTCAGTCAAATACGAATTTTTATTTTTTTTCTTATCAACTGAAAAGTGGTATTTTTGTGGACTGTAGACCTCATTCAAATAACGGACCGTGATAAGTCAAAGGGTGGTCCAAAAGTGTCCATTCAAAATCGGACAAAATAGTCAATAGACCAAAATAAATATACAAAATGTGTCGGTGTACCTATATGGCTGAATACTTCAGTTTATATATGATTACTGAAGTTAAGTAACGTCCAACGAGATTTACCTAAATAAGGAAAACCTTGCTCGACGTTAGGTTCAAGCCCTCGTGATTCCAGCCATTCCTGGCTCAGGTCAGGCTGGTTGCGGTTAATATGAGTTTGTACGAAAAAACTAGGGTTATGTTATACCCTGGTCTTGAGTGAGCAAAGGATGTTCAAGAGGCGTAGAACTAAAGAAGGGGGGGGGAGTAACCTACCTTTTTTTTTTTTTA
>CM022878.1:35132062-35156123 GCA_012654025.1 Pachypsylla venusta | reverse complement strand
TTTTTTAATTCTGATATTTTTCCTGGGGTTTTAGCCTATGGTTTGGGGGGGGGGGGCATTCTCATCAATTTTTCTATATCTCTTACCGTTTTGGCTAAACAATTAGTTATACATACACACACACATATATATACATATATTTATCGTTACATTGAGTTTTATTATTATAGATAGATAGATAAAGTGAATCATTAATACCCTGTACCCTGACCACGTGTTGATGCGGTGCAACCTTTGCATTGGTCATCGCATTGCATAGAGAGGGACAGAGAGAGATAGAATATAGTATCTCTTATCTAGCTGAGCTTTGAAGTAGAGCTAATATAACGGTATTATATTAACTAATGTATGATAAATAATCAAAGGCAAGGCAAATACAGTATAATTGGGATTGTTTGTATAAAGGTGCGTACACATATGTGCGCCGCGGCACGAACGCGGCAATCGCGCGACAATGTTCGTCAGATTAGTACGTGTTTTTACTGTGCTCGCGAGCACAACACGCGGCAAAATGTTGTCTGTTCGTTGAAAATTTATTTCGACGAACAGTTCGGCGAATCTGTGTTACCAAGAATGTTCACGAAACAACATAAGAACCATAGTGAATGAATATTAGCATGATATAAAATGCTTAAAAATTTCGTTTTAATATAGTCGGCAGCTTTGCTTACTCTTCACGTGCGCGCGCCTACTGACACGCTTGATATATGAAGATGTTAATATAGTTTTACCAGCTCATGTCGCAAATCATACCAACTTGAATAAGAATCTAAGCAATAATTATGAACTAAATATAACCAATTAACTGATAAGCTTCAATGAAAATACATATGCAAGACTTGAGAAACAGTCGTATCAATATATATTAGAGACCAGGAATCCTGAGGGCTTCAATATAAGATAAAAAGAATTAAAAATGAAAATAATGATAAAACATACCTTCCTAAACTACAGGGTGCGGCAATTAGTTTCCCCACATTTCAAAAAATCGTGGGAGGGGAAGTGATAGTGGGGGGAGCGAGGGGTTTATGACATTCAACACGAAATGACATCTAGTTTTTAGTTGTCGCAATGGTTTGGTCACGTGAGCATCGTGCGTTCTATGTCGAGGTGTTTTTTTAAAAAAGTGAATCCATTATAGCCACTCAGAGGTCGTTCCGCACAATCCAGTTCCTGGTCGAAAAACAATTTAAGTTGGGTTCACAACTTTAGGACCACATCATCAGCTTTAGGTTTGAAACGGAAAGGCTCGTTAAAATGGAAGGGGACCCCTGAAAACATCGTCAGAGTGAGGGAATCCATTGTGCAGTCCTCAAGGCGCTCTGCACGGAAACATGCGGCTGCTCTTCAAATTTCGGACAGAATCTTGAACAAATTTTACCCTGCGACCTCAAGTTACACCCGTACAAGATTGTTAATGTCCATGAATTGTCCCCAGCTGAGTGGGGCAGACGAAGGGATTGTTGCAAAGCGATTCTAGAGGAAGTGCCATCCACTGCAGTTTTATGGACGAGTGACGAAGCACATTTCCACCTGTCGCGCAGCGTCAGTAGGCAAAACTGCCGCTACTGGGCACCCGAAAACCCTCAAGAGCTTCATGAGAGACCACTTCACAGCGCAATGGTTACGGTTTGGTGCGCCGTGTCCGCTATTGGCATCATAGGACCTTGCTTCTTTGAGGAAGGTGGCGTTACAGTGACCGTGACGTCCCAACGATACTGCAGCATTTTAGAGGAATTTTTGCGTCCAAAGCTTGAGGAATACGGCTAAGAGCACAACATAGAGGATTCCTGGTTCCAGCAGTATAGGGCAAGGGCCCATACAGCCAATCGTTCTTGTAAGATTCTCCAGGACATGTTCCCCGGTCACGTGATCTCTACGGCATGACAATTCGTGCGCCCCTTGCTCGCTGGATTTTAGTCCCTGCGAATTCTTCCTGTGGAGTTACCTGAAGGTTGAGGTCTTCAACCATTGTAGAGTTAAAGGAGGCAATTTTGGAAGAAATCATCCAAATTGATGCTGGTGAGCTGACGAGAGTCATGGAAAACTTCCGCGAAAGATTCCAAATGTGTATCTCTCGCCAAGACCGTCATTTACACAAGCTTTCAGAATACAAAATAATTTATCAAATATCTCTTTTCTTTTATTTGCCAGCTCTTTCAAATGTGGAAATACTAATTGCCACAACCTGTACAAGAACCCATATTTGATTGCTACAGTTTGGCTGGCCAGATATTCAATGTTCAAATTTCATTTCATATCTAGTTATTTTAAAAAAGTCGACAATTAAAATAATCCTTCAAAAAAAAAAAAAAAAAAAAAAAAAAAAAAAAAAAAAAAAAAAAAAANAAAAAAAAAAAAAAAAAAAAAAAATTGTAAACAATTTGATTCCATTTCGTATCTTTAAAAATTTGGAAACTAAAAAGGGTGAAATACTCACTCGTCTATGTCACACACGAATTGTCCATTAGTAATTTTTTTTTACGGAGGGGAGACAGCATGTTTTATTTTCAGAGGAAATTTTTGATGATGACCCACATTGTGGTCCACCAGGACATTTTGGATATAATAAAATTTCACTCCCTCCCTCCTCTTGTCGTCCAAAACAATTATTCTTTGTGTGTGACGGAAATAAATGTATTTACCTATTTTAGACGAGCAGGAATTTTATTTGACAAAAAAAAAATAAAAAAATGTGTGTGTGGAAAATTTAAAAATATCACATTGTTCACATTTCATATAAATATTTTATCTATCAGCAATATATTTTTAGGATAAATAATAATAACAACCAGTAAATTGGCCGTATATTTAAGGGGAAGATCCCTTTTTTACAAAATAATATCTTCTTAAAAATCAGAAATTTGTGTGTACCTATGTACCATGTATGAGGGGTTGTCTGTTACAATACCACAGCCCAAACGGTAGCAGATACCGAAAAATTGATGGGAATGAACCCCCCCAAAATCATGATCTACGACCCCAGGAAATATTCAGAACTAAAATATCTCAAGCCGTTTTCGTGTTACGGCCAAAGTTATAATTTATTCACCAAAATCGGACAGTCACGGTCGGATATCTTAAAATTTGTCGCAACAACATATCAACTCAAAGCGAGAAAGTTTTAGGTGTCACTTTAGTCCTTATTTTAGGACATTTCCTGCAAAGGTATTGCCAGCCATTCCAGAGTTACGAGTTCGAAACCGGGAACGGGTAAAATAAAATTTAGAAAAATTTTAATAGTCAGAATGGCCGTGCCTATAAGGCGCCTGTTAAAACGTTTAAATGTTGGGTTTTAAAGGTTGCAAGATACAGGTTGGACGCAAACCAATACCCCCTCCCCCCCCAATTTCCATTGTCCTTGAAAAATAAAGATATATAGCAATATAAATACCGTAGCGAAGCACGGGCGAAACAGCTAGTAAGATATAAGATGAAACAAAATAATATAAGATAGGCAGCGGTAAAATCAAATTACACAAATAAAATACCGAAATAGAAAGGAAACGTAATGGCAGGATCGGCAATCGGTAAGCCATAGGAGTGTGAAAGGCTAGATCAATTGCATGGATTTCAAAAAATCATAACTAGGTTATTTCTCAAGGTACAGATTTTTTATTTAATCAAATTGTTCACAAAAATGGGGATTCTTAATTTATGTTCACATTCTGGTTCTAATTGAAGGCACGCAGATGAATGGAACGGATGGTTCAGAATGGCAGCTTGCGTGACCCCTCTCAAGATTTTCTAGAGTTCGTACTATACTACCGGGTTTTTGGTTTATTATTTTCAATAATGAACCTTTGGAATCGTCAAGAAAGAAAAAAAAACCCTCCCTCAAAATTTGATATTATTATACGTTTCAAGGTACGTAGAATACAAAAATCGAATAAAAACAATCCGTTTGTCCGCCGTACGACGTGATGGTCACTTTTGCCATTTAGTTACGATTGGAGATCTCTCGGGATTTTACTCTCTCTAGGCAAATCTCTCGTTTAGAAAAAAAACACAGAAAAACGTTCAATTTTCCCAACCATGTTCTTTACTGAATCGAGACAAAACTCCTCTTTGTTGTGAATACAATATTTCTATCCCCACCTGTCTCAGAGGTCCTGTTGCAAAGTACTACTTATTTTTTAAAACATATACTAGTCAGTTGAAAGATTTGCATACAATGATTGGAAGCAATATACAGAGTGTCAGAAAAGTCCCGGAACGGATTTTTTTATTTTTAACGGCTAAAGATAGAGACTTGAAATTTTATATGTAGTTTTAACACAAATTAATCTATTTTTTGGCGTAATTAAAATTTCCACAGGGTGACTCAAAAGTGGGTAAACAGACACCAACTTTCGATTTTTAAATTGAAACCTCTATTTTTTATTTCATACTCAAATTTCACGTCAAATTCTACACACAATCGGCTTTTCACTCGATACTTCGATCAAACGGATCTCTGATCAAACCCGTCCAATCATTGATTATTCTTCGGAATAAAAGTGATAAAAGCAAGAGTGTAATACATCAGATCAGTCAAGTTTTTTATGCTGAATCTCGTGGTACCATTGTTTTTTTTTTTTTGTTTTTTTTTCCATTTTTTACACTTATTATACCTAAGGAGGGTAGAAAATCATAAAAATCATTTTTGGTTAATGTCAAAATTTCAAAATTGAAATTTTACCCTCCTTGGGTATAAAAAGTGTAAAAAATCGAAAACCAACGGTACCACGAGATTCAGCATAAAAAACTTGATTAATTTGATGTATTACATTAATTTGATTTATCACTTTCATTCCGAAGTAAAATCAATGATTGGCCGGGTTTGATCAGGGATCCGTTTGATCAAAGTATCGAGTGAGGAGTCGATTGTGTTTAAAATTTGAGTATGAAATAAAAAATAGGGGTTTAAATTTAAAAATCGAAAGTTGGTGTCTGTTTACCAACTTTTGAGATAAGATGTAGAAATTTTAATTACGCCAAAAAATAGATTAATTTGTGCTAAAACTACATATAAAATATCAAGTCTCTATCTTTAGCCGTTAAAAATAAAAAAATCCGTTCCAGGACTTTTCGAACACTCTGCATAATTTTATTTCGTATTAGGAATTATTAACTGTAGAGGAATCCATCAAGGATTGTGAAACAACGACGAAAGAACTCCAGAAAAACGTTAGTGAACTCCACTTTTGACCCCGGTATACATCCCGAAATGCACTTGTATATGTGTATGTATGTTTGTTACGCGATACAAGCCACAATATTCATACGATTTTGACAAAATTTGCTACATATGTTTAGGACATGAAGGAAATTTGTTGTATAGTTTTGGGGGTCCTGGCACCACCGCGCAGGGGGGGGGCAGGGGGTCCAATATTGTGTTTTTTGAAAATGATTTTTATCTTTTTAGTGGTTTAGAGGTTTGCTCTAGAAACGTAAAATTTAGATATGTTATGGCTGGTATTAAGGGTTTTTCGATTTTGAAATTTTTGGAGCATTGCCCCCTTGGGTCTCTAGGGGACCCAATACTTTGTTTTTTGAAAATTATTTTTTATAATTTGATTCAGATGTTTTTTTCTATAAATGACTAGAACACTAACGTGGTGAACACCTGATCATCTTGATCCACTAGTCATATTCTATCAATACTTTTGTCAATCTATACTTATAAAACGCAAAGCCCAGTAGGTATACTGACGTACTGACTGACTGACTGACTTATAATCAACGTAGCTCAACGATGACTAAAAAATATAAAATTTTAAAATTTCCGGTTTCTATCCGATTTATGGAAGGTTTTCACCACCAAAAAAATCAGAATTGAGAACTACCACTTCGGGATGAGCGAGAAAGCTGAAATTTGATAAAAGGTGTTTCGAAGTACAAAAAGTCATATCCTTGAATAAAATATTGAATTTTCTGAATTTTCTAAATAGGAGCCGTCTTTAATCTGTGGGCCGGTTCCACCAAAAATCTAAAATTGAGTTGTTGATGTAACCGTAGCGAAGCACGGGAAAACAGCAAGTAAAAGCAGCAAACATTTCTAAACATTAGAAAATTTTAACCTCACAAAAAAATCGAAAAAAACAGGCCTTGCTAGATAGGTATCTATTGAAATTTCATGCCTTACACCCCATTCACCATTGACTGTATTACACACAATATGCATGACGAGTATTTCGACGTAAGTCATACCTACAATTATAATATATCAATAGTAAAAAAAAAAAAAAACTTTCTGGCTCCGCAAGCCAACTTGTAATTATTTTTTTCAATAGCTAGAAGCCATTTTTCTTTTTTTTTTGTTAAATAAACTTCAAAGAGACATTGCGTTGCTCATCATCTTTGTTATTTTTTCCCCGCAAGGATTGGAAAATATTTTCGAAAAAAAAAAGAGGAAAATTGTCCCCCTCCCTCATACTTGTTGTTTCTCATTTATTTCCACTTTGAGCATTACCTAATGTTATATTGTGAGGTTACCCCCTCCCCCCCTCCCCCAATGTTAGTGAAACCTGAAGGTTTATTTTTTTTATTATAAAGTGGCTATTTCCTGGGGTTTATTATGAATATATGAATTAACTATTCATTTCCATGACTGAAACCTCATCGTAGTAACTTATTATTATTAAATAAATAGAACTCAAACAATGCAACATTACAATCCTTAAATGAACCCACAATGAAAAACGAAAATCCGTTATGAAATAACAGCTATTGGGGCACAGGTCAATTCTTGATAATGGAATACACGTATCGAAGAGTATATTAAAGGCCCATTTACACTGCCTGAACGTACACAATTATTGAGCATTCGTGATTGTTGCTCGCCAGTTTTCGTCGAGTACGAACACAAACAAGCATTGTGTTCACACTGCTCGATCAATTCTGACGATCAGTTAAATCGACATCGCGTGGATCAGGCTCGAGTCCGAACGAGCATTCGCTTCGAACATAATCGGCTCGCGGCGAATGTTTACACTGCCTAAGGAATTTTATCAAGCATAGGTAATATTAGGAAACTTCATCTCCGTGTCCAAGGGCGCATCAGACTTGACTTTTACCCAGGAATTGTCAAGTTAGATTAGGTAAAAGTGAAGTCTGATGCGCGCTTGGACACGAAGATGGTATTTCCTAATATTACCTATGCTTGCTAAAATTCCTATACAAGAAATGAAGATGATGAAAAACTCTTATTTTCGAAAAAAAAAAAAAAAAAANAAAAATCTGGGAAATTTTTCATCAAGATTATTTTATCTTTAGAATCATCCAATCAGCCTGCACGGGTCACCTTGTTTTGATGTCGTCTGTCTAATTTGTTTTTTATTATTCTGCAAAATCTCCACAACAAGTTACACGATTGAACATTTTGTCGAAATGATAAATTATTATCAGCTCGATGGATATTCACATCCGAGTGGCCCAAATTTTCAATGACTTGGCCGCATGGATCTGACTGAATGTTAGCCAACATTAGATAGGTATGTTGACTTTAAGGTTATCGGTCAAATGTGGCGCGTTCACATAGATCCTGGGCTTCGGAAACACCGTATGAAAAAGCCCAGCGGACGACAATTCACGTCACCTCTACGAGGGATAAGCATACAATTGAATCGTTCTTGCAGATATCCATACAGACCACAATGAGGTTTGATCATTTGAATGTGCATGAGGAAAAGAATCATGTCCATGAGGAAAAGAATCATGTCAATGAGGAAAAGAATCATGTCCATGAGGAAAAGAATCATGTCAATGAGGAAAAGGAAAAATATCAACCTTCTGATAGTTTTTGGGTGAATTGTCCGTAACTCGAAAACAGTTTAAAAAAATCGGAGTATGACACAGGGTCGTACCCAAGAATTTTCGGGGGGGGGGGGGGGNATGGGCAACCAAGCCGGAACTGAAAATAATGATCATGGAAGGTGATGTTGTTTTTGTTGATGATGTTGATGGTTTTGTTGTTGATGATGCTGTTGATGATGTTTTTGTTGTTGGTAATGAGGATGAGTTACACCAATGAAATTTTTGGGGGGGGGTCTGGACTCCATGGACCCCCCTGGGTACGGCCTTGGTATCACAAATTTAATGCAGGAAGGGATCAACATTTCCGCTTTGCATAGGATACTTTCTTTACCTAGCACCATAGCACTATTTTTGGATTCTACGTAGCTTGAAAAATATCAATTTTTGAAGGGGGAGGGGGGATTTTCTTCAATATTATTTAATAGTAAACTAAAAAATGGCAGGCTACACCTAATTTCCATTGTGTCTTATAGCAGGGGCGTACACAAGGGGGATCTCTGTGAAACTAGATGGGTTCTTTTTTTTTCATTTGGCTTAACATCTCATTAACATCTATTGGTCATTCAAAACGGGGGTTTTGCCCCCCATTCGCTGGAAAATTGCAAACGAGTTACCCACATTGACCTCACCCAGCCTGGATTGGGCCAGAAAAAAGAGCCAACGATACGTGGTATTCCCAGGCGGTTACCCATCCAAGTACGGACCACGCACGACGTTGCTTAACTTCAGTGATCTGACGGGAACTGGTGTATTCAACGTGGTATGATCGTAGATTGGTTCAACGCGACGATGCTGTTATGGTATACATTTTGACCAGCCAGCCCCCCCCCACGAAAAAAAATCCTGTGTACGCTCCTGTCTTATAGGACACAATGGAAATTGTTTTAAATTCCAATTTCAGCTAGCCCTGTTTTAAAATTCCAACTTCAGGTTCCCTTGTATGAAAATTCCAAATACAACTTGCTTACTTTCTGTGTATCGGAGACAAACATGGGATTGAGTCGACCAAAACTACAAAATGTATAAGTATTTACTTGCTGAAAGTACTTTTACTTACTTCTTGGGTTTTAGCATATTTTATGATTAAAAAACTAGAAGGAAGAAAGGAAAAATAGAACAATTACTTTGTTATCAGGAAAAATTTATCAGACTCGGGGAAAAAATAATTTTTCATAAGAAGTGGCGTATGCGGTAGAGGATTTCAAGGGGGGGGAGGGGATCTCCTTGAGGGAGAGAAGTCAAGGGGGTCTCCTATTTTGCAAAAGAAGATTATATTTACAGGATTATATGGAAATTAGAGGATAAAAAAAAGACACTAAAATATAAACAGGTGCAGCTTAAATAAAAAATAAAATGCGGAAAGAGAGATATAGGTATACCTTATACACAATGAAGCATGACTGTACCCAATATACTTCCCCGTAATAGAAATGTTAGCTAAACTTTAATAATATGTAAGCTCGGAACTCGGAAAAGTCGTTACTTTTCCGAGTTCCGACGGTCGATTTTTCAAGACACTTTGCAAACAATAAATCTCAAAAATTTGTATTTTATGTGGTCATTTCCCGATAATAAGATGCCTTCATTTGAAATTTTTTTCACAATTTTGGTTTATTATTTTCAATAATGAACCTTTGAAATCGTCACGAAAAAAAAAATACCCCCCCTCAATTTTTTTTTCCGTGACGATTCCAAAGGTTCATTATTGAAAATAATAAGCCAAAAACTTCGGACAAATGAAAAACACAAAACCATGCACGGATATAGGGGAGGGCCCGGGAGGGACGTGCCCTCCAGTTTTTTTGAGCGTACGTGGTGTTTCTCAAATTTCATTATACCTAATCACGTAAAAATCCGCTGTGCCTTTTGTCCCATTGAGAGAGGGGCACGGGCCCCGAAATAATTCCTAATCCTGAGACTAAATAGAACTACGTACCTAAAAAAAAAATCGTCAAAAATCTGTCATCCGTCATGACAGTTTTTTTCCGAAAGGTATTTGTGGTAAGATCTACAACTTTTAACAAATCAGGTATCGTACCTCGATAAACATTGCATTAAAAAGTACTGACTAAGACTCGAACCCCCGGTCTCTAGGTTACGAGTCCTCACCCCCCTTCCAAATAAAGAGAAAATAGAAACGGTTCCGTGGTACGAACACCCTACATAGAAAAACCCTCTTCTTCTTTAACTTCAACCTTTCCCCATTCTATTTGGGGTCGGCGTTTCTTCCTTAAATCTACCATGCTACAACTTTATTTTAAGTGACTACTCTCTTTGGCTGTATCCTTTTCTGGTATGGTAACTAACGCTCGTCTCATAGACGAGCGTTAGTCTGTGTAAGTACCACTGTGTAGTACCACCGTGTTCTAACTGAAATTTCCTGATGAGTTTCCATCATTGGTTTCAAGCAGATTCTTTTTAAAGTTCACCCCCCCCCCCGAAATGTTTGAAAAGGTTTGATTTTTCCTATAATCCCTATATGGTAAACTCCCTTTACATGACCCCCACTCCGAAATAAAATCCTGGATACGGACCTGTTATGAAGTATTTTTAATGTCACTCTTATTTCAGAGCAACCCCCTCAAATATATTAAATCACGAAACGCCACTACATTTTCGTAATTTTACATCTTCTAAGATTTTTGTTTCCAAATCTGGGGCGTAATTAGACCATAAATATGACAAACCAACTAAATTTGAAGTCTCTGGTTCTTACCATTCTCTTTTTAGACAGGATTAATGAAAACCGCTTTAAAGAAAACCGCACAGGATTAATGAAAACCTCTTTAAAGAAAACCGCCAGCAGTATATTTGATTGAACCCAAATGTTTCGGAGCTAACTAAGACACCAAATATGATACACATTCTTCTTTTAGACAGCAATACTGAAAACCGCTAAAAAGCGGCAAAAATCGCCAAGGGTGTATTCGATTGCACCCAAAAGTTTCGGGGCACAATTAGAGCCCAGATGGGACCTATACACCAAATTTCATCCAAATCGGTCAACGCCAAGTGGCAAAAGTGCCCATCACGGCGGACAAACGGATTTTTTTTTTTTTCGATTTTTGGATTCTACGTACCTTGAAACGTATAATATCAAATTTTGAGGGGGTGTATTTCTTTTTTTTTTCGTGACGATTCCAAGGGTTCATTATTGAAAATAATAAACCAATAATAATATCCAACCTTTTTGTACACACTGTACTTAATGATAATGATTAAAATGAGAAAATTTTGTGAAATATTACAAAACAAGGAAAATTATAAATCTGACTATAAAAGTTCAAGTCTGCTGTCAGTCGAAACAGCTCACATGATCTTCATGAAATCTTCGCATGCTTCACATCTTTCACATTTACATAATACTGATATGTGTGTGCCGCGCCTATCATACGTCAAGACCTTTCCCTCCTCTCCTCTGAGGGGAAAAGTGGAGGAGATAATACTTTGCATAAATCAACTTAGCTTTATTTCATTACAAACATAATTTATTTAAAGAACCCTTTATCCTATCCCCCATCCTGCCACCACATCTTCGTTTAGAACTTTCACGGTAGAAAAACTGCAATGTCTTTTATATCTTCTTATGTAAAGTTGTATCATATCTGTTTGTTGATTGCATTAACAAGTCAAAGATAGCGAAAAGAAGAAGAAAAAAATATTCTCCAATAGGCTTGCTTACAAGGAACACATATATGCAAGGCCGTATCCAGGGGGGGTTCAGGGTGTCCAGACCCCCCGATATTTCAATCGTTTTTTTAATTAAAATACTCTATATTGCACATGACTTATAATATTAAAAAAAAAACGTCAAAAATCTGTCATCCGTCATGACACTTTTTTTTCGAAAGGTATTTGTGGTAAGATCTACAACTTTTAACAAATCAGGTATCGTACCTTGATAAACATTGCATTAAAAAGTAATGCCCAAGACTCGAACCCCCGGTCCCTAAGTTACTAGTCCTTACCCTTCCCCTCCAAATAAAGAGAAAATGGAGACGGTTCCGTGGTACGAACACCCTACATAGAAAAACCCTCTTCTTCTTTAACTTCACCCTTTCCCCATTCTATTTGGGGTTGGCGTTTCCCCCTTAAATCTACCATGCTACAACTTTATTTTAAGTGACTAATCTCTTTGGCTGTATCCTTTTCTGGTATTTTAATGTTTCGGAGCTAACTGAGACACCAAATATGATACACATTCTCCTTTTAGACAGCAATATTGAAAACCGCTAAAAAGCGGCAAAAATCGCCAAGCGTGTATTCGATTGCACCTAAAAGTTTCGGAGCACAATTAAAGCCTAAATGGGACTAAATTTCATCCAAATCGGTCAACGCTAAGTGGCAAAAGTGCCCATCACTTGAGTGGGGGGTATTTTTTTTTTTTCGTGACGATTCCAAAGGTTCATTATTGAAAATAATAAACCAAAATGTGTCCGACACCCGGCACCTCTACAAAACTCACACAGGACTGTCACCTAATAAAGCTGATTTGCTCTCCTCGGTGGCTACATTACATAGGAAAAAAAACTCTACCAGGTAACATTGAGGATGTTTTTGAAAGAATACATTTTGTGAAATTTTAATAAAAAAAACGGATTTTTTTTTTTTTCGATTTTTGGATTCTACGTACCTTGAAACGTATAATATCAAATTTTGAGGGGGTGTATTTCTTTTTTTTTTCGTGACGATTCCAAGGGTTCATTATTGAAAATAATAAACCAATAATAATATCCAACCTTTTTGTACACACTGTACTTAATGATAATGATTAAAATGAGAAAATTTTGTGAAATATTACAAAACAAGGAAAATTATAAATCTGACTATAAAAGTTCAAGTCTGCTGTCAGTCGAAACAGCTCACATGATCTTCATGAAATCTTCGCATGCTTCACATCTTTCACATTTACATAATACTGATATGTGTGTGCCGCGCCTATCATACGTCAAGACCTTTCCCTCCTCTCCTCTGAGGGGAAAAGTGGAGGAGATAATACTTTGCATAAATCAACTTAGCTTTATTTCATTACAAACATAATTTATTTAAAGAACCCTTTATCCTATCCCCCAAATCCTGCCACCACATCTTCGTTTAGAACTTTCACGGTAGAAAAACTTCAATGTCTTTTATATCTTCTTATGTAAAGTTGTATCATATATCTGTTTGTTGATTGCATTAACAAGTCAAAGATAGCGAAAAGGGGAAGAAGAAAAAAAATATTCTCCAATATAATAGGCTTGCTTACAAGGAACACATATATGCAAGGCCGTATCCAGGGGGGGGTTCATTGGGTCCAGACCCCCGATATTTCAATCGTTTTTTTAATTGAAATACTCTACATTGCACGTGACTTATAATATTAAAAAAACAAGAGCAACAACAAAAACAGCAGCAGCAACATCAACAACAATAATAACAACATCAACAACAACAACTGTGGAGGAGATAATACTTTGCATATATGCAAGGCCTACATTGCACGTGACTTATAATATCAACAACATCACCTATACAGCAACAACATCACCTTCCATAATCATCATTATCTGGTGTTAGTCCTGGCTTGGCTGTCAATGCTTCGGACCAACCCCCGAATCTTGGGTACGGCCCTACTTATATGAACAGTCTTTTTAGTTTCTAATTTTCAATAATGAAACTTTGGAATCGTCACGAAAAATAATTACCACCCCTCAAAATTTGATATTTTACGTTTCAAGGTACGTGGAATCCAAAAATCGAACATAGCGTTAACCGATTTTGATAAAATTTGGTTTGGGATCTAATTGTGCCTCGAAACTTTTGGGTGCAATACCGCTGTCAGTTTTTACCCCTTTTTAGCGGTTTTTATTAATCCTTTCTAAAAAGAGAATGGTAAGAGTCAGAGACTTGGTATATAATAATTTAATTTAATTTTAACGGGTCTAACCCTTAATACATAGGTACACAAATTAATATAATAAAGTAATTGACATAAATATAAAGAAAGATACAGAGAGATCGAAAAAAAAATATGAACATTGCGAACAATGGGGTTCTAAATATGTCTCAGATTTATGGGGGGCGGTATTTTTAGGGGAAGGGTGGTGTTTTTTTAGTGAGTACATTAATAAACCCATGTGTGGAGTTTGTTTGCAAGAACTAATATCTCTATTCCTGATCTTTGGTTTGGAATGTGGAATAAAAATATTCCAGGTTGATCAATCATCCTTATTGTACACCATGAGGATAAGGCAGGAATTTCCTTCATCATACAATTCCCACAGGATCTTCATCCAATATGTACTTTTTCTTCCCTGACCTTTCTTTATTTAAGTACTGAGTTGATTCCTGAACGCTTTTATCAATTCGGACAACCGGAGACATCTAACAACATCATTGATCTCCCAGTTTATACAGTGTATAGTTTTTAGTTGCTTTGATGTGGTGATTCCCTTAGTAATGCTTACCTATACCTACTCATATAGTCCAGTAGAATGGTATTTTGAGTTTGCGTTTCGAATCAAATGAAATTCGATAGAGAACCATTAAGAGATGTTAAATCTGAATTTGCAGTAGCGTGCAAACTTTCTTTGCAGAGTTATGCGAAAAAACGTTTTTCTTCACATTTTCACAAATATCTCGACTTATATTTGCTTTACATGAGAGTGACATATCATTCGCTTTGAAATAAAATTATCTACATTTCTAGTAACGCAAACTAAGGGCATTTTCGATGACCATTCTACTGGACTAATATGGCAATCTTGAAAAAGGTAAAGAACCATCAACATATCTAGCATTATCGATCTACATCTTCTGGTATACAGCATTTAGTCTATTTTTTTTTTTTTTTTTAAGTTATTATACTTCTTTAGNTTTTTTTTTTTTTTTTTAAGTTATTATACTTCTTTAGGCGCGTTACGAAAAAATGATGAGAGAGAAATTTTAAGATGCACGCGCGCAACTGTAACAAAAAATTAACACAAACCCCTCCAACTATAGACCTCATTCATTTAAATGGCCACCATCGTTATGTACTACTAGTGGTTTAGTGAACTATAGACCTCATTAATTTAAATGGCCAACAGCTTTATGTACTACTAGAGGTTCAGAGAACATTTAAATGGCCACCATCTTTATGTACTAGTGGTTTAGTGTACTATAGAAATCATTCATTTAAATGGCCAACAATTTTATGTACTGCTAGAGGTTCAGTGAACATTTAAATGGCCAACAGCTTTATGTACCTAGTAGTTCAATGAACTTAACACTTATTATTATTATACAATAAAGGGGGTTAACACACATTACAAATTTAGGAACCAAAATACCCCCCCACCGCTAATATTCAAACAAAAATATAAATGTATAAGAAAAAATTATTAACCAAATTTGAATAAACTGCAAAATTAAAGGACCTGTAAATTTATTATTTTTTAAAAAAAGAAGTATAATTTCTCACGCGCGTACATAATGTACACGTACCGATTTTTTTTTGGGGGGGGGGCTTAACGTCTCTTTAACATCTATTGGTTATTCGACTCGGGGGTTTTACCCTTCATACGCTGGAAACTTGAAATACAGATAGATACCCACATCTACCTCACCTTGCCTGATTAGTCCGGAAAAATAGCCAGCATCACGAAGTTGCGAACCGATATGGACACCCACTTGTTAAAACCTGGCTGGACGTTGCTTAACTTCAGTAATCTAACGATAAATGGTATATTCAAATAGACACTGGCTATTGTAGAGATAAATGCCTCGTGGTGTACGCTTAGTCATTCTATGAAGTATGTCTTGGAAAATGCCACGTGTTAAAACAAAAGACAATAGTTGTCTAAAATCCACAAAAGTTGTTCAGTGAGGACAAAAGATCATAAGGACAGGAAAAATAAAGGAAGAGAGCAACAAAGAAAGGTCAAAAAATAAACTTGAAATGAGATTATGCATGACAGAGGAAATCCAACGAGATGTATTACGCCATTATTTTGTCCTCTGTCAAACATAATAGAGTGGACGGTCCAGAGATTGGCATACTGGCTTTAATTAGGAAATCCAACGAGATGAAATATTACTGATGGAGAATGAGAGTTTTTTATGACAATCATATTCCGGTTCTCTAAGGAGTAAGTGTCGTTTTCACCGTACCTAAAATCCTTGCTAACAGCTGACTACTTATCTTATTGTATAACACACATCTTAATTGAAAATAATAAATCGAAATCGTTAACTTTAAACTAAACGTTAACTTTGTTTGGTCAACTGGTCACCTAAATTACTGAAAAGGGAATAAATTAGGTGGGCCGAGTGATGATGACTGACAACATAAAAACAATAAAAAGTGTACAAATTTAATCCTCGCCAAACAGCAGTATATGTAAATTTACAACATAAGCCTTGCCATATATTGGAATAATCAAATGAATATTAATCCTGAAATAATTCGAGAGATTCCAGCATGCAGGTACAGGGTTCTTTCTACCTTCTACCTTGATACGCCAAACGGTTATTTCTCCCACCTCTATTTTCAAAATTGAAAATAATTGTTACATAATATGTGTTTCGTGTGAATAAATATTAAGTCCGACTGTGGAAAAACAAAACGAGCGTGGTATAAGTGCGCTAAACCTATAATTTGTAGGTATCTTCACTTTCAATTCTGACCCTTTTCAATTAAACTTTTTAATTTTCCTTTTTCATATTCGCCTTTGGCACGTGCAATAGATGAAGTTTAACTTTTATCTTACCTTTGTCCGTCAATGGAAACGTCTTTTTCGAGTACCCCAAAAATTGTTAAAAATTCATACTATTTTTTTCTTGTTTTTTTCCAACTCGTGCTTACCACGGCCACTGGCCACTGTGTTAAACTCTAAGAGACGGGATTATATATTTGGGGTCCTTCTGGCCTAATCTTGAGATTTTCATAAAAAAAAAATCCCCGCGGATAACTTGTTTCGTTTTAGCGGCACCCTCTATATCTCTACTTCTGATTGTCCTACAAAGCTGGAATTTTGGAGGTATATTACTTGTTCCAATATTAATTTTTTATACTTTATAAAAAAATATTATAACTCTAAACGTTTTCGAGATTTTTGACTTTTTGAATTTTTACATATAAATTTGACAACTCAATAAGGCATAAGTACCTATATTAACGCTTTATCGTAACGATGTGCAATTTGCAGAACTGATTCACTATATAGCCAGGACTTTTAGAAGTAATGTTTTCGACAAATGTACGGTTTTCGAGTTATGGGCTGCCAAAGATGAAAAAAAGTGAAATAAATTTGGGAATACCATCTTCCATATCTCGGCCAGTGCTAGTCCTAGAAAGCTAATTGTAGATTTGTAGAATTGCTAACATGTCATAAAAAAAGATTTATATTTAACCGTTTCCAAGTTTATCGAGTTTTTCGATTTTTTAGGGAGTTTTTTGCTACTCTAATATGCATAAGTACATTAACGCTTTATCGTAATGACGTGAAATTTTGAGGATAGATTCATCATATTGTCAAAACATTTCCGTGTTAGAAGTAATGTTTTCGATAAATGCACGAATTTCGAGTTATGGGCTACCAAACATAAAATAAATCTGAGATATCTTGCGGTAAATTGACCGACTATCCATAGTGGTACCTACCACTAAAAGGTATAAAAAAGTTATACCAAAATGAGCCTCAGTGTTAGGAAGAGTGCCTTTGTCTAAAAAAATTTAAATTGAAAATCTGTTACGGGGTTACAGACGCTTTTCCGAACGTTTTTCTTCCTCAATCGTCAATGTATAAGAAATACATTGACGATTTTTTTAACAGGGTCGGGAACGATATCTTTTCCATTACACATGTAGAAAGCAGGGAGAAGCTACGACATTATCCGTAAGGATTCTTTGGTATCCAGAATTCATGGCAAACCTGTGTTTGGGTCACCGTCGAAGATATTCGGAAAGTCCTAGAGGGTCGACTCTTTTCTGCTCGTGCAGTCTGCATTATATGAGAGTTAAAACATATAATCTCACAAAAAAATATCATTGAAAAAAAACCAAGTTCCAACCACTTTTCCAAAAAAATTCCGCCCATGAACGTAGTGATATCTATTATTGAGGCCAAGTTTATTCCTGCTGCTGTTCATCCCACACTTAATTTTAGTATTGCTATTACCCTTTTTCTGTCTCAATTCTCTTAAAGCAATACCGACTTTTCCTACTAGTTTAGGCCTAAAGATTTACTAACCCTGTGCTTCCACATCTCCACATGGTGTTCCCTACATGAAACCCCTCAGGTTTCCCGACAAATCAAATATTATTTACATCAACATTATTTTAGAGCTGTTATTTTCTTTCTCTATCTTGGAGTTATTAATTTACGAAGCCAACAACCCTTGAAGCTTTGGGAGCAGGGTACTGTATTTTAGCGAAATAGCGGAGCGGAGAGGACGATACATGTATAAAATAATATATCACCCAAAATATAAATAAGAATGTAGAATATATGTAAGTAAATATTATAAAATAATGAGGTGATAATAGAATACTATATCTTCACTTGACTGTAAAAATAATAAAGATGTTGTTTAAAGCTGACTAGTTTCGTGCTCTCCTGAGCACATCATCAGAGCTTGGTTGAACGAAGACTGATTGAAGTATTTTTGTGTGTGTTACTATGATTCCCCCGACAATCGGAAACATACGAGATCATCCGATCTTTATTATTTTTACAGTTATTTTCTTTATTTTATTTTCTTTCTATTAAACATCTTTATCTAAAGATATAGTATTATCAGTGGCGTACCTAGGATGGGGCCGGGGGGGCGGTCGCCCCGGACGCAATGATTTGGGGGCGGCAAAACGACCTTCGCCGTTCCGTAGGATAAAGAAATGACACTAAAAAAATAAAAATATTAACGAAAAATCGAGTTTTTCATTCATAGAAAGATTACGTCAACATTGGATCTCACTTTTTTATGAAAAATGAATCTTTTACTGTAGAGTACCTACATGCGTTAAGGATCGTTTTCATCTATCTATACTTATAAAACCCAAATCCCAATTGGTTATACTGATTCACTGACTGATAATCAACGTAGCTTCACGATAGCTAAACCTAGAGACTTGAAATTTGGCACATAGATTCCTTTTAGTATATCAATTGGAAGCAAGTTACCGCCAAAAACGTCGCTTTTTAGCGGTTATTTTGCAATTGTTCTTTTGGGCAAACTAAAAGAGATAACGAAAAATGACAGAAAATGGACTCCCCCCCTCCCCCAAATAGTATATAAGGACCCCATAAAAAATATAAAAATTGGAATTTTCTGGTTTCGCCCCGATTTATGGCCGGTTTTCACTCAATCTTTGCCCCGGGCGCTCAATGTTCTAGGTACGCCACTGAGTATTTTATTAAAGTCTACCTCATCATGGCTTTACTTGACATTTGACATTGTATCCCAATTTAACAAAATTTACTATAAAATGTTTTATAGTCAAATGAGCATATAGTATATTTTCTGCCTTATTATAGTAATACTTGATATCACTGATGGAAATTCAGATACTGAAGGAGCTCACAGAATTTATATCTATCAACAAGACCTCAGTGTAGTAACCAAGGGGGGAAAACCTGTTTCATTAGGTGAAGGTGACGGTCCAAATATATACGAGGTGTGCCCGAAAAGTATCCGACATGCCTTCATATCTCCGCATTGGTGCTATTATTCGTCATCCGGGCCGTGGCATCCTTCGAAGTAGTTCCCATTTGATTGAACCACACGCTCCCAGCGGTGCTTCCACATCTTAAAGCAGTTCTCGAAAGCAAATTTTGGAATGGCCTTCAGCTCGTGCGTCGAATTACTCTGAATCGTCTCAATGTAGTCGAATCGCTTTCCTTTGAGCGCCATTTTCAATCCAATAGTCACAGGGACCAGTAGTAACCTTCCTAAGGAATTTTTTTATCATCACTGACAATTTCTAAGTTGTCCTGAGCGATTTCGGAGCGAAAGTCTTTCTGCTCGGTCGTGAAAATTTCGGAATGAATTTCGCACAGACGCGAGTTACTTCAAGTTTCTCGGTTAAAATTTCCAAAACAGTACTTTTCGGTATTCCGAGATCATTTTCTAGTACTCGGCAAGTCAATCGACGATCACCTTCAATCGTAAGTCGCACACGCTCGATGTTTTCCGGTGTTGTTGTCAGCAAAGTTTGGCCATAACGAGGGTCATTGTCAACAGATGTGCGGCCATTTTTAAATCGCCTATACCACTCCTTTATCTATGTTTTGCCCATACTTTCGTCCCCAAAGGCCTTCTGTATCATTTCAATCGTCTCCGTACAACTCTTGTCGAGATTGAAGCAAAACTTGATGTAAATTCGTTGATCTGTTCTTTCTGTCATTTTCAACAGTAAACGGATGCAACAAACGGAAAAAAGACGTTAGACATAAACACAAGCCGCGCGCGAAGTTAAGCAACGTCCAGCAAGGTTGTACCATGTGGGTGTCCACGTGGGTGCGCGCCCTCGTAAAAAAAACTGGCTTTTTTCCAGACCAACCCAGGTTGATTGTGGTTAATGTGGGTAGCTGGTTTGCATGTTTCCAGCGAATGGAAGGTGAAACCCCCATCTTGAATGACCAATAGATGTTAAAGAGAATTTAAGCCAAATTAAAAAAAATAAATATTTAACCTCGTTCATTGCTTTCAAAAAAGTTGCTGTATCGTACAAGTACTTGAAATCATAATAGTACATAATGTATGATCCCCCTAAATCCTAAATTATGATTTCAATGGGAAACAAGAAGTACCTATGTGTAAAGAAAATTATTTTTGAATTCCCCAAAAAAAGTTTATTGAACGAATTACCTACATCCCCTATCTAAATGTTTCTAAAAAATTTGAGTTTTATTTTTTTGAAAATGTAATTAAATTTTCAAAAGCTTGTGTACCGTTGGTTTTAATTCAATTTCCATCTTTTTTGTAAAATAAACAAAAAAAGCATTATACTCTGGCGATAACGAGGTGGGGAAAACGGATGGGGGAATAACGAGAAATTGGAAAATGAGTGAGGGAGAGGGCGGGGGCAAGTAATAATAATTGATTGAGCTAGTAGGAACCTAGTATCTCTGTGGGGTTTAAGTAGAAAATGAGAAAATTTTAAAAAACAATTTCATTTCATTTTACGACTGTACGAGTGTGTATTTTTCAGTAAATTGTAAAATAATTGAAATCTGTGTTTGAATGAGTTGAAAAATTAGCGGGAGGGTAGTATTATTTTATTGAAATGTTAAATTATCTAATAAATAATTTAATGGGTGTCCGTGCTGACTCTAATTTGGTTCGGGCGCGCACCCAAGGGGGTGTTAAAGATGTTAAGGAGACGTTAAGCCAAAAAAGATAAGTCAAAGTGACAATTTTTGGGAGACCCCGCTTCGGTAAGGTTCATTATTATTATATTTTTACATTATTATTATAAGGTTCATTATTATTATATCCAAAGGTTCATTATTATTATTATATTTTTAATTTGGCTTAACGTCTCTTTAACATCTAGATTGGTTATTCAAGACGGGGGTTTCACCCTCCATTCGTTGGAAACTTGCAAACCAGCTACCCACATTGTCCTCAACCAGCCTGGGTTGGGCCGGAAAAATAGCCAAATTTTCGTAGCTATTAAGCCATCGACGATAAATTCGTGCAGTTAAAATTGTGCAGATTTTTCGTTGCGTGTATGGCTGTCCTTATACAAAGCCAGTAGTATATTTACGCACTGATTGCAGAAGTTAAGATGCCGCGCAGGCCATGCTAGACTTGTGTTTTGATTTTTGAAGATCTGAGCATGGGAGGGGGAGGGGTAGTTCGTACTGTTTGTAGTTCAATGTCTTCGAGCTATTACCATTGTCGATTTCCGGGTTCCGGGAGTATTTGAATTTTAGATCTTTTTGAATTTTAGATCGAAAACATTTTTACTTTAGGTGTATGCAGAATAAATTATAGGTAACATATTTATTTTTGTAACATCTGCATTTTTAATTTTCATTTTCTTTACATAAATAAATATATTTTTTCTTTTTTTCGTGACGATTCCAAAGGTTCATTATTATTATTATATTTTTAATTTGGCTTAACGTCTCTTTAACATCTTGATTGGTCATTCAAGACGGGGGTTTTACCCTCCACTCGCTGGAAACTTGCAAACCAGCTACCCACATTGACCTCAACCACCCTGGGCTGGGCCGGAAAAATAGCCAGCATCACGAGGACGCGAACCCACGCGGACACCCACATGGTACAACTTCGCTGGACGTTGTTGCTTAACTTCAATGATCTATTGGGAACTGGTATATTCAACGTGCCATAGACGCTGGCAAAGCTTCATTATTGAAAACTGATTGGGTTCAGTGATAAGTCAAGTTGTTTCTGGAGCCGAATATGTGCGATTGCTTTGTTCGTATATAGTCGGCCTTAGTAGTACGCAAGATCCAGTCATGAGAAGGTGTACATAGACGTTCACCAACAGGCAACGGACACTATCGTCAGACCACGTGCGTAACTCAAACATTGTCTTCAAACATCGATTTGCTGGGGTTTTGAGCGTTCAGCTGTCGTACGACCAAGAGCGTAGACTTTGTAGGCGTTATACGGTTAATAGACGGGGCTCTTCCCCAGTCTACGGGCATGCATTAACATTCGCCAAACTTTAGGAGACCGAGTGAAGTGACGGTTTTAACAACAGACTGAGTGAAGTGATGGTTTTAGCAACAGACTGAGTGAAGTGATCATTTTAACAGCACGATTTTTCTTTTGCCTGTCTTTTGGTACCACAATAACTCTCTCGTTTTAATGAAATTTGGTATAGACAATATAATAGTCAGAAAATTAGCTCAGGTTTTTACGCCCTATTAGGTACCCGATCAAATGATGGACATTTTAACTACAAGTGAGGTACAGTTCTCAAAATTATTAGTCATTTTAACTATAAGTGAGGTACAGTTCTCAAAATTATTAGTCATTTTAACTATAAGTGAGGTACAGTTCACAAAATTATTAGTCATTTTAACTATAAGTGAGGTACAGTTCACAAAATTATTAGTTTAATTGGCGTCTTCATTAAGGCCATTTGCCGTATTGTTTCTTCTTTTTTTTTACTCCGATGCTGGATATTAAGAGCTTAAGCCTTGATCGCCCCACCCCCGTAACAGAAGACCTGTATCCTATAGGTTATAATGACATTTTAAAAGATAAAATAGCCATGGCACGTTGAATAAATTAAGCAACGACCAGCGTTGTTGTACCATGTGGGTGTCCACGTGGGTTCGCGCCCTCGTGATGATGGCTTCTTTTTTGGCCCAACCCCGGCCGGGTGAGCTCAATGTGGGATGTAAGTATCTGGTTTGCAAGTTCCCAGCGAATGGAGGGTAAAACCCCTGTCTCGAATTATGCCAAAGGGACTCTAAGTAAAAAAAAAAGATAAAATTAAGAGAAAAGTCTTGTACATTTGAATAAAATATAATTCCAAACCAACTTGTGGTGAAACAGAGACAAAGAACTTTCCGGTTAAAGCTCAGGGTAGCGTAGGTTAGTTTTAATTAAACCGGAATATGGTAAAACTCCGACAATAATAATATGAATGAAAATATTCAAATGAAAAATGTGGTGGCCGGCGCGGCGTTAGGGATGAGACAAAACACCCGGAATGCAAAAAAACTTTTAGCACTGAACAAGCTTTTTAGACATTTCCAAAGAGATAGAAAAGAGTCTTTGTTCCGAAAAAAAAATGTACAAAAACGTCTGNAAAAAAAAAAAAAAAAAAAAAAAAAAAATGTACAAAAACGTCTGCCAAGTAGGTCAGCGTAACTTCCTATCTTATCTGATGTCATCATAAACAACCATTCATCTGACATGTCTACTGTTGGATAAACGTTCCATCTAATTGTATCCTCGTACATCGGACGATTGCTATGGATTGACACGTGAATCCCGCCGTATTCTGAATCACGTCTCGCTATAGAGAGTTATATAGCATTTGTTTATTTATTTAACATAATCAAATGCCGTTTCTTTGTTATAATGTAACAACTTTGGTGCTAACTGCAGCATCACGAGGTCGCGAACCCACGTGAACAAACGTGTAATGTGTTGCTGAATGCTATCTCATTCAAAACGATAATATGTTGCTAAGTGCTATCTCATTCAAAACGCTAATGTGTTGCCGAATGCTTTCTCATTCAAAACGCTAATGTGTTGCTGAATGCTATATCAATCAAAAATCTAATGTATTGCTGAATGCTACCTCATT
>CM022878.1:35095829-35120608 GCA_012654025.1 Pachypsylla venusta | reverse complement strand
GATTAGGAATTATTAAGGGGCCAGTGGCCCCCCCTCTCTCTCTCTCTCAATGGGATAAAAGACACAGCGATTTTTTTAAAAAAAATTTACGTGATTAGGTATAATGAATTTTGGGGAACACCGCCCGCTTAAAAAAACTGGGGGGGTACGTGCCCCCCCGGACCCTCCACTATATCCGCGCATGCAAACCATAAAGTCTAACGTTTGATCTCTGTGATGAACAGTAGACACCGTTACGACCTAATACATATTTTAAGAAAGCGGCATATCACCACGCATATAATTTTCAGACACACCGAATCTCTCTCATTTGCGGCTTACAATTTGCCATACATATTCCTCCGGCCACCTCTTTTCTTTTGTTTTGTTTTTAACTTTTTATGTTTACTTGTTAGCTTTTTTGACATATTTTAACCCAACTAGACAGGATAGGAAACGTTTTTACGGCCATGCGTTAATGAAAAATCTTGCTTGAGCACGACTCATTTTGAAAGTGAAAAGGGGAAAAATATTAAGTATATTAGTAGGGGATTAAAAGTGGTGGGATTTTGAAAAAAGGGATTTTTCTTTTTCAGGAATGCCTGTGATATTGCCGCACTCGTATTTTACAGCCTTCAACTATGGATGCTAAAAATTACAAAGCTCATCAAAAATATCAATTCAAGCAATGTGCTATACAAAACTAGATGCTTCCTCTTCTTTTTCTTATTTGAATTTTTATTGCAGTATATTTACTTTAAAAAGATTACCCTCAATTACTTCTAACACAAGATCTATTAACATTTTCTCTCTCCTTGTACTTCAATTTATTTCTCTTTACTCACTCTAATACGTACACTTATTATAATTACTTTTCTTCACACTGTTTTTTCTCTTCTTTTTCTCTTAATTTCTTCAATCTTTTTCAACTCCCACTTCAATGATAAGAAATCCTCTAAAGATAAACAATTCTGCCCCATTTTTGGATTTAGATTTGGAAAAAAATTGATATGAAGTTACTGAAAAGGTCTTGGTTGAAACTGTCATGGTATGTGTTCCAGGTCTGTTTGATGGTGATTGTTGTGTCCAGGATTTCACTTTAAACTGTCTGTTTGGTGATGATTGTTGTGTCCATGATTTCACTTTAAACTGTCTGTTTGGTGATGATTGTTGTGTCCAGGATTTCACTTTAAACTGTCTGTTTGGTGATGATTGTTGTGTCCAGGATTTCACTTTAAACTGTCTGTTTGGTGATGATTGTTGTGTCCAGGATTTCACTTTAAACTGTCTGTTTGNTTTGTTTTGTTTTTAACTTATTATTTTTAACTTTTTGTATTTTTTTGTGTTAGCTTTTTTGACATATTTTAACACAACTAGACAGTATAGGAAACGTTTTTACGGCCATGCGTTAATGAAAAATCTTGTTTGAGCACGACTCATTTTGAAAGTGAAAAGGGGAAAAATATTAAGTATATTAGTAGGGGATTAAAAGTGGTGGGATTTTGAAAAAAGGGATTTTTCTTTTTCAGGAATGCCTGTGATATTGCCGCACTCGTATTTTACAGCCTTCAACTATGGATGCTAAAAATTACAAAGCTCATCAAAAATATCAATTCAAGCAATGTGCTATACAAAACTAGATGCTTCCTCTTCTTTTTCTTATTTGAATTTTTATTACAGTATATTTACTTTAAAAGAATTACCCTCAATTACTTCTAACACAAGATCTATTAACATTTTCTCCCTCCCTGTACTTCAATTTATTTCTCTTTACTCACTCTAATACGTACACTTATTATAATTACTTTTCTTCACTGTTTTTACTCTCCTTTTTCTCTAAATTTCTTCAATCTTTTTCAACTCCTACTTCAATGATAATGATGTAGTGGATTTCCTCTAAAGATAAACAATTCTGCCCCATTTTTGGGTTTAGGTTTGGAAAAAAATTGATATGAAGTTACTGAAAAGGTCTTGGTTGAAACTGTCATGGTATGTGTTCCAGGTCTGTTTGATGGTGATTGTTGTGTCCAGGATTTCACTTTAAACTGTCTGTTTGGTGATGATTGTTGTGTCCAGGATTTCACTTTAAACTGTCTGTTTGGTGATGATTGTTGTGTACAGGATTTCACTTTAAACTGTCTGTTTCGTGATGATTGTTGTGTCCAGGATTTCACTTTAAACTGTCTGTTTGATGATGATTGTTGTGTCCTACATAGAGTTCTTCTTCTTTAACTTCACCTTTTCCGACTTCTATTTGGGACGGCGCGGCCTTGCTGTCTCTAATAATTCTACTATGCTACAACCTTTTGATAAAAGCCCACTCTCTTTAGATGTAACCCTTTCCTGACACGGTAACCCTAGTTTGCTTCTCACAGTATCATTTGAAACTCGCTTTTTTGCTGATGACCTCTCATCATTGGTTTGCAGCAGAGATTTTTAAAGGCGAAATGCCCTTCCTAACACCAAACCTTTTGTATTTACGCGGCTTTAGGACCGTCACCTAATAAAGTGGCTGTGCACCCCTCGGTGGCTACATAATCATTTACTAACTTGTCACATTTACTCTTCACACCTTCTAAGGGAAGAATTTAATTATGTAGGTCAGATTATCAGAATTTGATTTATAAACAAATCGCTTAAGAATTCAGGATGATCGTTAGAATTTCAGTGTGAGTCTAGGACAGAAAAGCAGAAGATCTTCTGGTAAGTCCCATCTTTATTACCTTTTTGATTAAGTCGAACATATAACATATTTTTACAACCTAATAAATTTAATTACTAAAATAATACTATAATGGGTACTCAGCTAGTAACCCAATATAAACAAATTAATGGAAAATAGGAAACGCATTTGAAAACAAGGAACCCGCTTGACAAAATAAACTACGAAGTCGAAAATACTAGTGTCACACTTGTAAATCATAGTTCATTGAGAAATAGGTCCCTTGTGGTCCAAAAGTGTAGCTTCATTCCGTGATATATATTTTACTCTTTATTTTCAACTACAAGAAGAAAATAAAAATTTGTGGTTACTACCTTTGGGTAACACAGGAGAATCTTGTGTTATTGTTGTTTTTCTCCGTCAAGAAAAAGGTAAGGGAGAAGAAAGGCATACGAGCAGAGGAAAGGAAATTGAAAAAGCTTAGCAGGTACCTATATCTTCTTTTGTTCTCTATTTCGTATTATTAAATTAAGATATTTTCAGTTTTTGTTTTGTTTTTTCCTGCACTATTCCTACCACAGAAGTGAAGATCTTTTGAAGTACTATTTTTTCAATAATGAACCTTTAGAATCGTCATGACCAAAAAATTACCCCTTCCCCTTAAAATTTGAAATTTTTCGTTTCAAGGTATGTGGGATCCAAAAATCGAATATAATTTTTTCGAAAAATTTCGGAGCACAATTAGACTTCAAATGGGACCTACATACCAAATTCCATCAAAATCGGTCAACGATAAGTGGCAAAAGTGTCCATCAAGGCGAACGGACCGACACACAAACAGACTTTTTTTTCTTCGATTTTTGGATTCTACAATTCTACATGCCTTAAAAGCGTACAATATCTTAAAGCACTATTCCTACCACAGAAGTGAAAATCTTTTGGAGTACTATTTTGAATAATGAACCTTTAGAATCGTCATGACTTAAAAATTACTCGCCCCCTTAAAATTTGATATTTTACGTTTCAAGGTATATAGGATCCAAAAATCGAATATAATTTTTTTTTTTTANAAAAAAATCGCCGAGTGACTGAGAGTGTCGAAAAGTTTCGGAGCACAATTAGACCTCAAATGGGACCTACATACCAAATTCCATCAAAATTGGTCAACGTTAAGTGGCAAAAGTGTCCATCAAGGCGAACGGACCTATACACAAACAGACTTTTTTTTCGATTTTTGGATTCTACATGCCTTAAAAGCGTACAATATCTTAAAGCACTATTCCTATCACAGAAGTGAAGATCTTTTGGAGTACTAGAGGGGGTGGGGGGGGGGGATTTTACTTCTGCGAAGAAATATGTACACACGCAGTGTGATGAATTACTACGAGAATACGAATTATGAAGGGAGGAATTGCGCCATATAGGAGTCGCGATTAAGTAATAAGAATTCAAGTGAGAAGTTAGAACTGTTAGAAGCTGGACATTCACACTTAAGACATATAAAGTTTATAAATTATTACACTTTCTCCACTATTTATTTTCAACCACTATTTATTTTGAGTACCACTATTTATTTTCAGTAATTTCCGATTTCTGGAAATAAGTGACAGAAATACAAAACTCGTGGACATAAACTTTGATCAAGATAGTACTTTGAAAGCGTCTAGATCCTAAATAACATTTCACATCCCAAATTCAATAACAAGGTTTGTTTTGATAGAATTAGCGCTCTGTGTCTGTTTCATGATCTCAAATATTGCTTCACTCCTTATCTTATCTGATTAGAAAACTTTCCACTTGACAAGTTTCAAACAATTTTCCTAACAATGCTGAACCAAAACGATTTTGGGTTTAACGACAAACGTAAGGATTTATAGTAAGTCCACATCGAAAAATCTTGATGTGGGTACCTCCGAACGAATGAGTAAAAAGACCCAGAAAGAAGAGACAACGAACATTAAGTAAAAAAAAATCACGTCCATTCATAGCTCCGTTTCCGCTTGAAATGAGCACAAACTCAATATTTACAGTATGTGCAGCCTTAATTAGGAGGCTGTTGGTTCGTATCCAAGGAAAGATACTTTCATCACTCTATGAGTATGACGTCACAGTGGAGAGCTCAACTCATTGTTTGGATTCGTGAGGGACAGCTTGTTCGTTCAATTATTTCGGGTCAGATGTAGGGTTAGAATTCTTTGGGTTCTCCCTAAGGTTTGCTCCTAATAAATTCTGGATTAGAAAAAGTAATAAACTTAATTTTACCAAAACAGAAGTCCGAAAAATGTATCAGGGTACCTATTTACACGAATATTGCAGGGTACCTATTTACACCTATTTGCATCAGTAGATAACAGTATTTTTTTTACAAAAATCCCGCCCTGGGCNTCCCTCAGAACACAATGTTAGAGAAGAAGACTTCAGAACTGTCTCGGTAGCTCAGTGGTTAAGCGCTGGCCTGGTAAACAAGAGGGCATGATTTCAATCCCCAGCAAAGGCAGGATTTTTTTTCCAGCTTTTTAAAAAATCTATGAAGGGCATCCAGCCTTTAAAAAACTCTTTCTCAAAGCAATGATCAACAAAAAATCTAGTTTCTACGCAGTTTCAATTGATACTGTAAGTTATAATCTGGGGTTACAGCTGAAGAGAGAAGGCACCGAACAAAAGTTTGTGGCATGGTGGAATTAAGGTAAACGACGCCAACCCCAAATAAAATTGGGGAAGGATGAAGTTAGAGAAGAAAACTTCAGAACTGTCTCGGTAGCTCAGTGGTTAAGCGCTCGCCTGGTAAACAAGAGGGCATGATTTCAATCCCCAGCAAAGGCAGGATTTTTTTCCTCATTAATTTGAGTATCACTACTTCATAATAGAGCTGTAAGGGTTAGGTGGTAGAAGTCTCAGGCATCAACCTCGCCTAGTGGTAACCTTCCACTCAAGAGTCTATTTTTTTAACTTATTTAATAAGCATTTTAATTTTTTTCTCGCATTACTATTTCTTGACTAGACCTAAACAATGAGAATACATTTCTACTGCATCACACTTGTGTTTACAAAGTCATTGATTGAACTTGTCCTACTCTCCCATATCTGACAAAAGCAGGGAATTCAGCAATGTTTAAGTTCCTCAGGGAATCAATCTTTAGACTTTTATCATCAATAATTTATTCCGTTTTCAGGCATTTTACAACTCTCCCTCTCTTCCTTAGTTGACTTTTGAACATACAGTATTGTATGTCTTGTGAAAGGAAATGACATTTAATATACGATCTCGAGGAAAACCTTTTTATTTTGTGTGTCTTATAATCCGTAGAGAATATTGACAACAGCGGCGAGTCAAATATAAGAATGATGTACAGAGAGGCGAAANTGCTAGAAACAAATGATGAGAGATCATCAGCAAAAAACGAACCTCTATGAAGAAAATCCAGCCTTTAAAAAACTATATGAAGGGCATCCAGCCTTTTAAAAAATCTATGAAGGGCATCCAGCCTTTAAGAAAACTCTTTCTCAAACCAATGATCAACAAAAAATCTAGTTTCTACGCAATTTCAATTGATACTGTAAGTTATAATCTGGGGTTACAGTGCCAGGAAAGGGTTACAGCTGAAGAGAGAAGGCACCGAACATAAGGTTGTGGCATGGTGGAATTAAGGTAAACTAAGCCAATCCCAAATAGAATTGGGGAAGGGTGAAGAAAGCTAGAAAATAGCAAAGGCTGTACAGTGTACATAGTTGAAAAAGGAAACTTTTCAATAAATTAGTGTAAATTCTATAGTTTAGGTCTATTTATAAAATTGCTTCCGTTCCAAAAAGCTAAATATAATTTCTCAATCGAAAGCATCTGGGGTTCAGAATGTATGACAGATTGATTAATGGAGAGAAATGAATTTTACATGTTAATTTTACAAAGGCGGTCATTCTGTTCCTTTTCTTTAATTAATAGTACTTTGTGTTTTAATAAATTGCTTGATTAAAAAAAAAGGCTGAGAGGGCGTTACAGAACAAAAAATAGTATTTTTTTCCTTGACAATTTGTAGTCGTTTGGAAGATGGTTCATAAATCAGTATCTGGGTTATACAGTAAAATTTGGAGGAAAACATTGTCAAACATAGAAAGTCATTTAATTTTACGTCTTAAATGTTTTCTTTTAACATTTGACATTTGACTATGTACTTCGTTTTTTTAAGGAAAGATTTTTCAAGTTTAATTTTCGTCAAACCAATTTTTCATTTGAGACAGTTGAAATTAATTATTTTCAACTCTTTCCAAAAGGAAAAATAAAAATTGTAAAATCTTTCCCTCAGAACACAATTTCTTGTATCTATGAAAAAAAGAATGAAGTATTGTATTGAACTGAAATTTTTGATGTGGATTTTTCAATGCCAAAATACATTTTGAGGTCCCCAGAGCCTCCAAAAAATATCTTGGTAAGAAGTGTTCTATGTTTATAATTTTCATACGTACACCAAATTTCAAGGCCAAAAATCGGCCAAAATTGTCAACGGTAGACTGAAATTCGATCAAATTTCATGGTGGCAGCCCATAAATAAAACTGATATAAATTGGCCCTAAATTTCAATCTCTAGCTCACATTGTTTTCTTTTTATGCGAGACTCGTTAAAACCGCTATAAGCGGCAAAATCGCGAGGAGTAGATTCCATTTTAACCAAAAGTGCCATTTTGTATTCCATGCAAATTTCATGTATGAAATATATATAAAATTTTAAGCTCTATTAGCTCTTACCGTACTCTTTTTAGACAGGAACCGCCAACAGTAGATTAAAGGTCAACAAAAGGTGTCTTTGCGCAATCAACGCATAAAAGTAATATGAATTGGGATCAAATACTAATTTCTATCTCTTACTGTTCTCTTTTTAGGTCGGATTATTTAAAACGCTAAAAAGTGGCAAAAAACCGTCAACAGAAAATTCGATTTCAACCAAAAGCTTCGTGGTATTATAATAGGCATACATATTAAATTTAAAGTCGCTAGCATACGTACAGTTCTTGAGATATCTTGTTTACAGGCAAACACACACACGGACGAAACTCGTGATTTAGTTTCTGCGGACCTCAAAATGCATTAAAAAATAGACATCGAAAATTTCAGCCCATTTCAATAATTTCCTTTTTATAGGATAAGGAAAGTGGAAAATTAATGGAACAGGTGTTCAGAGAGAGAGAGAGAGAGAATCTGCTTGTGATTTTTCCAAATCCCACGTAGAAGAATCATGGGATACCTAATAAGAAATACGTCCACATGTTGCGGATTCTACATGTGGACATTTTGAGATTTTTCCCAACACTCATTACTACTCTCAACGAATTCACATGCAAATTATTTTTTACTCATATAGTAAAGAAAAATGATTTGGACTGTGGGAGTCAATATTGTCCCAACTTCGTTTCGATTGCAATTCTAGGTCTTTCAAATTTGAATCTGTAAATAAAAATTGCATAAAAAAAATTTCGTATGGTAATTTTTCGAGCATATAAATCCGAAAATCTTTGGAAAAAAATAATTTCCCGATTTTTTGTACTAAAATTTGCCTGTTACGGAAATCCTTGTGACTGACTCTAACATCGAATACGATGATGTGATCATCTAATGATGAAGATGAATGTGATGCATTCAAACAAAAGTAGTGATTATATTGTTGAAACTTTATTGTCAAACGAAACAAAAACAAATTCCAAGTAGACGAGATTGTTTGTCGAACAGAAGCCCTGGATAAGTTTGTACTGAATGCAAGAGATAAGCTTTCTAGGCGAACATAAGACACGAGCATGCAGAAAGACGTCATTGAGACAGGGTGCAACATAGCAGAGCATGTATGATGTCTGGACAAATGTAAGCTACAAGTATACAGATGCTGCTCATTAGTGCGCAATGCAAAGGGGAATGCTTTCTAGGCGGACACAAGACACAAGCATTTAGACACTGAAAGACGTCATTGAGACAAGGTGTAACACAGGAGATAATATATGATTTCTGGAAAAAGGAAGATACAAGTATACAGATGCTGCTCATTAGTGCGCAATGCAAAGGGGAATGCTTTCTAGGCGAACATAAGACACAAGCATTTAGACACTGAAAGACGTCATTGAGACAAGGTGTAACACAGGAGATAATATATGATTTCTGGACAAATGTAAGCTACAAGTATACAGATGCTGCTCATTAGTGCGCAATGCAAAGGGGAATGCTTTCTAGGCGGACACAAGACACAAGCATTTAGATACTGAAAGGTGTCATCGCAACGTTGCAGATAATACAGGGTGTCCACCTGCAATGTGTGCCATAGGGAAAATACATGTAAAAACAGTTTTTTGAGTCTCGAAAATATATTCCAGTTGAAAAAACATGTGAAAATTTCAATCACCTAGGACTTACAATTAAGAAGTTCTGAGTTCGAATCCCGTGCAATGCGTTGTGTATGAAAATCAACATTTTCGTACAACCAAAATTCCATGTATTTTTTCACGAAAAATCGATTGGTGGTATTGAATTTTCTATTAAAATGAAATATTTTCTGCTGAAATTATTTTTCAATTTGACTTACAATTTTCGAGATAATTTTGTCCTTGACGTGCACTTATAGTAAGAGGTATCAAACATATGTAGCATTACGGCACGCCCATTTGCAAATACATATTTGTGCAAAACCCTTGATACCTATTTGATTAAAATTAACACATTTATGCCCCAATATTTCAAAATGGACGTGCCGATAATATTTCAGATATCTCTTACTCAGAGCACGTCAAGGTCGAAAAAAATCGAAAAAAAAAAAAAAAAAAAAATAANTTTCAGATATGTCTTACTCAGAGCACGTCAAGGACGAAAAAAAAATATATATTTCTATTTTGATACAAAATTCAATACCACAATCAAAAATATAAAATTCTATTTAAAAAAAATTGATCTGTTGAAGGATACCATTAAATACCCTCCCGCCCGCGCCCCCCAAAAATAAAGGGTTTTGTATCGAACGTTTTTTTCTTATCTCTACCTGTTTCTTAAATATTTGACTATGCTTTTTTTTAAATGACTTACGCTGTATAAACAATGTGTGATATGAGAGATGTGATAGGTAAGTAAGCGACAGTCTGAGGGCACCCGTAGGATAAACAAGGCAGAATGCAAGTTCCCATCAGATGAACTCCGGATAATGCTGAAGAGCCAACACACAAGGCTACTAATGAACTGATGATGTCAGTCATGATTGACATCAGTTGTTTGCCTCTTACACCATTTTATCATCATCATCGTTATCTATTGGTTTTCTTTCTAATATTACTTTAGTAATTTACAAAAGCAAGCAAGTTTCTTTTGTAACGTGTATACCTTACAAAGAAAGCTAACTTTATCTTTATCAATAACTTGCTCAAACTATATCAGGAGGTAATATGATGTGATGAGTTGAGTTCAGATATTGTGTAAGTTAATCATACTGTGCGCGTACAACCAATATACAGGGTGTTACCGTAAGTAAAATATTAATATAGGGTGAGACTATAATATAAGTACATCATCAGGTTTGCAACAACTCGTCATGAGTTATTCATACTAAAGAATCCTTATGGATAATGCAGTAGTTTGCCTTGCTTTCTGCATGGGTAATGGAAAAAATGTCGTTTCCGACCCTCCGAACCTTAGTCGCCTTTTACGACCGGCACGGGCTTGGGTGCCTTGGACGAATTTTTTTGAAGTGCCCCTATCCACAGAGGACAAATAAGTACGTAAACTGATAGTAACTGAAGCCCCTGATTCAATTTATGGCGAAAACATCGCATACTAAGATATTCAGTGGGTATAAAATACTTCCCAACCGAGATACGTGTAGTTCTAAAATTTGGATAAAAAATAAAATTTTACGCTGTAAAATTAGGATAGTTTCGCGAGATTTCCCAAATCTTGTACATCTTCATACATCATAATTTTCATTGTTTGGCCTTTGGTCTAATCCTTTAGACATTAATAACGTTGTCCCACGTTCTTATATCCAACTGATTGGGCATTTCCTACCAAAATGATTAACAGCTATAGCGTAAATCAAGGGTCAACCCTCTGTTTACAAATATTTTTCTATCAAATGGAATTTCAGAACTCTGATACACCTTATGTAGGTAAGTGTTAATATTTAAAAACGTACCAATCGAGGGGAGCAAACCAGCTTCATTAGTTGACGGTTCTAAGCCCGTGTAAATGCAGAAGGTTTGGTGTTAGGAAATGTAGCCATCGAGGGGAGCAAACCAGCTTCATTAGTTGACGGTTCTAAGCCCGTGTAATTACAGAAGGTTTGGTGTTAGCAAGGGCATCTAGCCTTTAAAAAACTCTGCTTCAAACCAATGATGAGAGATCATCAGCAAAAAGCGAGTTTCTACGCAGATTCTATGGATACTGTGAGAAGCAAGCTAGGGGTATCGCACAGAAAGATTTACAGCTAAAAAGAGTAGACACCGAACAAAAGCTTGTAGCATGGTAGAATTACGGAAAGCAGTGCCGACCTCAAATAGAATTCGGAAGGGGTGAAGATAAAGAAGAGATGTTAATATTTAAAGGAATTTAAACAATAATAGATATTATCTAGAATATGTGGTTAAGATCAATTTGAAAAAAAAAAAAAAAAACAGGAAAATATTAAAATTACCTAATGATTGTACAGGGGAAATTTTTTAATTTTTAAATTAGAAAGTCGATCAGACGAGAATTATAAATATACATACTTATCTACTCGCCAATACTTTTTTGTTTGGCTTAGCGTGTCTCTTATACATCTTTTGGTCATTCGAAACGAAGGTTTTACCCTTCAATCGCTGGAAACTTACAAACCATCTACCCACATTGACCTCACCCAGCCTGGGTTGGGCCGGAAAAATAGCCAGCATCACGAAGGCGCGAATCCACGTGGATACCCACATAGAACTACCTCGCTGGACGTTTCTTAACCTCTGTGATCTAACTGGTGTATTCAACGTGCCAGCCTGGGTGACCTCACCCAGCCTGGGTTGGGCCGGAAAAATAGCCTTTATCACGATGGCGCGAAACTACGTGGAACCCAATTGGTAAAAACTCACTAAACGTTACTTAACTTTATTGATATAACAGGAATTTGGTGTTTTCAAAGTGCCATAGACGCTGGCTACCAAAGAATTTAAAATATTAAAATAAAATTTGGGCGTTAGAGCTTGTTTTTTTTTTTTTTTTTNTTTTAGTTTTTTTTTTTTTTTTGTGATTACATACTTTCCCAAAATGGAAAATAATTCTACGGAAAAAAACAACAAAAAATAATATCTTTGACTCACCTATTACAAACAAATTATATATAAATGTTCTTGACTCCGAATTAACAAAATCAGCCCGACATTTGTAAATGCCTTCATCGTGTCGTCGCACATTATCTATTACAAGGGCCGCGGGAGTAAGCACAGTTTTGTAGTTCGCCCGCGGCCCAAACATGTGAGAATGATGGATACCACGATGAATGTCTTTTCCTCGAGCATCAAAACTGAAACAATCAAAACAGGACAATCATTATACCTATAAATATTTCTTCAATCTGTGATTATAAGCTCTTGGGTGCATTGGACCTATAAATTCTTCGTTGGGCGCTTTGAAGGTACGAGTATATATTAGCCGACCATATTCTTTGCAAAAAAAAAAAAAATTGGTGTGTGTACTTATGTACGTGCGTGAGAAGTTCTACTTCTTTTTAAAAATAAATTGAATAATATTTCAGAAAAACATACTCTTAACTTTTAAATAAATTAAATTTAAACAAAACACGTACCAAAAACACTATTTATTTTAATTTAAACATACTATTAACTTTTAAATAAATTAAATTTAAACAAAACACGAAGAATGAGAAAATATAATATTTAAATTTAATCATTCATTTTTCTCATAACTAACTCCATCTTCATATTTTTTTATAACTAACTATACATCTTGTTAATTTTGTGTTACACAGAAGCGGTAATAATTTTGTGTTACACGATGCGCTGATTTTTTTTTGTTACATGTGCGCGCGCATCTTAAAATTTTACCCTCATCATAACAAAAGAAGGTTATACTTCAGAAAAAAAAAAAAAAAAATACTAATGGTTACTTTGAAAAACAATATACTTGGCATTGATCCCGTTAAAAAGACAAATAAATTTTATTTTTCTTTCATTTGACTAATCGATTCAACACAATGTGGGTCGGTGGTACATTACATATGAAGACAGATGTTAAGGGAAGAATCCTCTTCAACTTGTGGATTTTCAAGGTGAATTATGTCTACGCTTGGGGAAATTATTCTTATGATTTATGAAATTTTTTACAGAGGCGTATCAAACAGGCTTTTGAAAATTTGGTCCACAGACAAATAAATGGCCCGGTATGGGACACCCAAACCAGCCAAAGGAGGATTTAGAAAAATAGAGAGCTTTATGAAGTTTATCAGAATCACTTAATATGCATATATGCATCATCATTGAATCTAGAATCCTGCAAAGGACAGGACATGTAGTAAGAGCGGATGACTCCTCTAATATGAGAAAATCCTTGATGTTAACATACGAAGGGCCTCGAATTGTAGGGAGACCAAGAAAGAATTGGGAGGTGATGCTAAAGAAATCATTCACTCCGTACGACCGAACAGAGACATTGATTGTCAGAATATGGCAATGGACCAGTATGAATGGAGACAGCTGGTTTCTGAAGCTAAGGACCCTCGTGGTCTGTAAAAAAGCTAAAAAAAAAATCATAAAGACAATATTCAGATATGAAATATTTAATGTAACATTGAGAGGTAATTCAACTGGCGAAAATTACGTTTATTATAAATAGGCACCTAATTTTATGTTGCAGCATTTACCGTTCTCTTTTTATGCAGCATTCTTGACAGCTGCTAAAAACCTGGCAAAACCCGACAGCAGTGGATTCATCTAAAAGTTTCNTGAATGGAGACAGCTGGTTTCTGAAGCTAAGGACCCTCATGGTCTGTAAAAAAGCTAAAAAAAATCATAAAGACAATACTCAGATATGAAACATTTAATGTAACATTGAGAGAAACATTTAATGTAACATTTACCGTTCTCTTTTTATGCAGCATTCTTGACAAAGGCTAAAAACCTGGCAAAACCCGCCAGCAGTGGATTCATCTAAAAGTTTCGCGATTGGTCTCCGTCATAAAACATAAAAGTGACATACATACATGCCTAATTTCACGTCTCTAATACAGACCGACTGGCAGACACACACGGACCAATGTCTGAAACTCGAGATTTGGGCTGTGGGGAACTCAAAACGTTTTTTTTTTATTTTGGCATTGAAAACTTGACATCGAAAATTTCAGCCCATTACAATATCTTCCTACTTATATAATAAGCTGAGGAGTAAGTAATCAAAAATATGTTTTTTGACTAGCTTTGAGAATCACTATGTTTCAAATAAATGCACCCGAAACTTTCATAGTTTATATACCACTAAACAAAAAGCTGCGCGAAATAAATACAAACCAACAAACACACTTATGGTTGCATTTGATTACAAATAACAATATTTGATTACAAAGTGCTTTTTCTAAGCTGTGCTGAACATCTTCTAATATTCTATTCTTACCTTTATGGGTGAAACAAAGGTAAACTCTTGTTTAGTCCGGAGGTCGCTGGTTCATATCAAACCCGGGGTCGATTTTCCAGAAAAGAAAAATTCATTCCTGAATATTTTTTTTTTTTCGATTTCTCTTCATCAAACCATTTTCAATAACAACCTTTTGGAATCGATCATTTCCTCTTCCGATGAAATTTTGAGAAAGAAAAACACAATTTCTGAAGAACAAACGGACGTGATTTTTTTTTTAGTGAATTATCTAATTTTAGTGAATTATCTTATTTAGTGAATTATCTAATTTTGCTTCTGTCCCCCCTTAGTATTTTTGTTGTTTTTTAGAGCATTGTGTGAAAGGTTCTTTACCCTTACAGCTAATACTAAGCGGGGGCAGAAGCAAAATTAGATTACTCGCCAACAATCGTAGCAAGTTTGCTATTGCGGGCGCGACAGGGTTAAGAATAAATCTCTAAAAAATACAAATTTCCGATTTTTTAAATAACATGGACGGTTTGTTAGGCCGTTCCTTTGCTATAAAGCTGTTCAGGTACCGAAGACAGCAGGTGTTTCCACTTAGAACAAGTATAATTCACCAAATTACCAAAATTATTTAGAAATTCACTCACCACTGATGATTTTTTTTTTTAAATGCCGGCACTACAAACTTATGTACAAAAATTTGGATTTAAATATTTTTAAATCTGTCTGTCCCCTAAAAGAACAACTTTGACAGCATTAATCTTTTAAGTTTAGTATTGTAATGTTAAATAAATTTTAAAACAAATTTGGAATTAGCTAATTCAATATTTAACTTTGACATTTTAATGAACAGGGAGAGTATTTTTGGGTCTAGAGAGGATTATGGATCTTGCCTAACCTTTTTAAATGAGACACTTCTTTGAAATATCTCATTTGAAATAGAATTCCAATGAGAACGAAATCGGACAACTTGTTTCTAACATATGAGTAGATATTTTTTGGGGAATAAGGATCCAGAGAATTCAAATTTGAATTAGAATTCCAATGAGAACGAATTCGGACAACTTGTTGCTAACATATGAGTAAATATTCTTTGGGAAAATTGGATTTAAAGAATTCAAATTTGAATTAGAATTTTAATGAGAACGAATTCGGGCAACTTGTTTCTAACAGATTAGTGGAAGAATTCAAATTTGAAATAGAATTCCAATGAGAACGAATTGGGACAACTTATTTCTAACATATGAGTAGATATTCTTTGGGCAATTTGGATTTAGAAAATTCAAATTTGAAATAGAATTCCAATGAGAACGAATTCGGACAACTTGTTTCTAACAGATGAGTAGATATTCTTTGGGTAATTTGGATTCTTTGGGTAAGAGAATTCAAATTTGAATTAGAATTTTAATGAGAACGAATTCGGGCAACTTGTTTCTAACATATTAGTGGTTGCTCTTTTGGGGAATAACGATTCAGAGAATTCAAATTTGAAATAGAATTCCAATGAGAACGAATTCGGGCAACTTGTTTCTAACCTATTAGTGGTTGCTCTTTTGGGGAATAACGATTCAGAGAATTCAAATTTGAAATAGAATTCCAATGAGAACGAATTCGGGTAACTTGTTTCTAACATATTAGTGGTTGCTCCTTTGGGGAGTAACGATTCAGAGAATTCAAATTTGAAATAGAATTGCAATTGATCTCTTCGAGTGGGTTGTATCCTGTGCTTCGAAAATGGTGTGATTCTTATTATTATTTTCTTCTTCTGACTGTCCATTCACTGTCTCTCTATTTAGCATCTGTCGGTGCGGTAACCAGGAATCGGTCAGTTAGGAGGAAATTAATGCCACACAACTAGTGCCGCCAAACTTGTCTCTGTCGTCAATTTCCTTTCTGCCTGAGAAAATCAATAGATAATAGAAATATCTATTTATAAATATAATTTTTTTTTTAATATGTTACCACAGGGCGCGATTATTTCATTTCTTCCACCATCGTTACCGCCAGTGTCTCGAACTGGGTCAAAAAAAAGTAGTACCGAATTTTTGTAAATTGTAGTTCTGTGGTACTGATTTTTTATAAATTGTAGTTCTGTGGTACTGAATTTTTATAAAATGTAGTTCTGTGGTACTGATTTTTTATAAATTGTAGTTCTGTGGTACTGAATTTTTATAAATTGTAGTTCTGTGGTACTGATATTTTATAAATTGTAGTTCTGTGGTACTGAATTTTTATAAAATGTAGTTCTGTGGTACTGATTTCTTATAAATTGTAGTTCTCTGGTACTGAATTTTTATAAATTGTAGTTCTGTGGTAATGAATTTTTATAAATTGTAGTTCTGTGGTACTGAATTGTTATAAATTGTAGTTCTGTGGTATTGAATTTTTATAAATTGTAGTTCTGTGGTACTAAATTGTTATAAATTGTAGTTCTGTGGTACTGAAATGATATAAATCGTAGTTCTGTGGTATTGAATTTTTTTAAATTCTAGTTCATACTAAACATCATTGAAATTGGGAAAGCTGCATATGTGGTAAAAAAGACGCGTACGGCTGACAAACCGATATTGGTTTATTATTTTCAATAATGAACCTTTGGAATCGACATCGAGAAAACATATTCTCCCCACCCCTCCCTAAAATTTGACATTCTAATTTTACAAAAAGTGAATAAGTTCCCATTCTTGTTTGTTTTTCTCCTCATTCTGTAGAAGTTTCATGAAAATCAGACAAGGTTTGAAACTATTTTCTAAAGGAAGTGCACTTTTAGCACATAATCAGGAAACATTCTTATCTAGCTAATTCTCTCACACTTGTGAGTGAAAACTGAAAAAGTTATTAATTTCAGTGAGTTTGTTGCTCATGTATGTTTCCTAATCCAACCCTCCCATGTGCCTATGTCCCAGAGGGGAATAAAATTCCTTTGCACAGGTTAAAAACAGTTTTATTTAAGCTTGTTGGTGTTCTACATTGCTAAGAAAAGAGAATTATCACTCTATTTACCATTGTCATGGAACTATTGTCATCTGGATAATTACCCCAAAATATAACACTTTTATAAATAGAATTTAGAAAAAATATCTTTTAATTTGATCTCAGATGATAAAGAGATTGTTCAAAGACTTACCTGTTCTTGCATTCCTTCATTTAAGCTTACCGTAGATGTTCAAACCGATGGCCTTGCACGATTTCACAATGACCGATCCTAGTGTCAGGAGTTATGAGGACAAGTTGATCAACGTATTGAATGCGATCTACACTAGGATCGGTCATTGTGAAATCGTGCAAGGCCATCGGTTTGAACATCTACGGTAAGCTTAAAGAAAGGAATGCAAGAACAGGTAAGTCTTTGAACAATCTCTTTATCATCTGTGATCAAATAAAAAGAACGAACAAACGAAATTGCAATTCCAAGGTATTAATTTTAAAGATATTTTTGCCTTTCATTAAACAAAATTGCCCATCTCTAACGCCAAACAAGAGAAAATTCCCTTTTCCAAACGAAAGAAAAGAATACTGGCCATTATTTTTACCTAATTGAGACCCTTTTAAGTTTTACAATAACTCGAAGAATTGAAAATTTAGGCAATTCGTTGTACAAAATTGGCCGCCATTCTGTAACGTCAAACAATAGAAAGCTGAAATTTATACCAAAGTACTTGTAATTAAAAGACCTTTTCAAAAATGTATCGCATCAAGAGGGGGGTTTCTAATTGAAAAAAATAACTTGGCCCCTCTGGCCGCGACATGGGCCGGCCTAAAAATTGGCCCCACTCTTAAGGAAACTGTTGTAACCTTAGATTATCATGCAAAATTTCAACTCTGAAAGGTTTTGTGACCTTAGATTACCATGCAAAATTTGAAATTCACACATAAATCCCTTCCAAAGATATTCAGGGGTTTCCAGACTTTTGCCCCACTCTGTAGATAATCACACTTTGTGAACGAAGCTAGACAAAAATCCATTTACCTTCTTGTTGGTATGACGAATAGACTGATTTCAAGACACCCTGTATAGTTTATGATTTTATTTTTAGCGTTCAAGTAAGTAATTTACTTGAACGAAAAATAATGTTCAAATAATGAAACATGCTCAATCTTTCTTATCCTTCAATAAAATAAACAGAACATAAAAATAATAATTTAAATTGGAACTTTTCCCCTGTTTGATGTGGGAAAGTACCTTTTCTCTTTCTCCACAAAGCTAAATCAAACTTTATAAAATACGTATAAGAAAGAAATGCTACATTATTTTTACGAGGGTTTCAAATTTACTTCATTTGTATAGGGTGAATAGAGGAAACTATAACAAAAGAGTANTTGAGTTATTGTAAAACTTCACAAAGGGTCTCAACTAGGTAAAAATATTGGCCAGTATTCTTTTCTTTCGATTGGAAAAGAAAATTTTCTCTTATTTGGCATTGGAGATGGTCAATTTTGTTTAATGAACGGCAAAAGTATTTTTAAAATTAATACCTCGCAATTCGTTTGTTCGTTCTTTTTATATGATCGCAGATGATAAAGAGATTGTTCAAAGACTTACCTGTCCCTGCATACCTTCCTTTAAAGCTTTACCGTTGATGTTCGAACCGATGGCCTTGCACGATTTCACAATGACAGATCCTAGTGTCAGGAGTTATGAGGACATGTTGATCAACGTATTGAATGTGATCTGCACTAGGATCGGTCATTGTGAAATCGTGCAAGGCCATCGGTTCGAACATCAACGGTAAAGCTTTAAAGAAAGGTATGCAGGGACAGGTAAGTCTTTGAACAATCTCTTTTTCATCTGCGATCAAATAAAAAGAACGAACAAACGAAATTGCAATTCCAAGGTATTAATTTTAAAGATATTTTTACCTTTCATTAAACAAAATTGGCCATCCCTAACGCCAAACAAGAGAAAATTCCCTTTTCCAAACGAAAGAAAATAATACTGGCCATTATTTTTACCTAATTGAGACCATTTTAAGTTTTACAATAACTCGAAGAATTGAAAATTTAGGCAATTCGTTGTACAAAATTGGCCGCCATTCTGTAACGTCATACAATAGAAAGCTGAAATTTATACCAAAGTACTTGTAATTAAAAGACCTTTTCAAAAATGTATCGCAAGAGGGGGATTTCTAATTGAAAAAAATAACTTGCCCCCCCTGGCCCCGACATGGGGACCAGCCCTAAAAATTGGTCCCACTCTAAAAGAAATTGTTGTAACCTTAGATTATCATTCAAAATTTCAACTCTGAAAGGAGGTTTTGTAACCTTAGATTACCATGCAAAATTTGAAATTCACACATAAATCCCTTCCAAAGATATTCAGGGGTTTCCAGACTTTTGCCCCACCCTGTAGATAATCACACTTTGTGAACGAAGCTAGACAAAAATCCATTTACCTTCTGGTTGGTATGACGAATAGACTGATTTCAAGACACCCTGTATAGTTTATGATTTTTTTTTTTTTAGCGTTCAAGTAAGTAATTTACTTGAACGAAAAATAATGTTCTAATAATGAAACATGCTCAATCTTTCTTATCCTTCAATAAAATAAACAGAACATAAAAATAATAATTTAAATTGGAACTTTTCCCCTGTTTGATGTGGGAAAGTACCTTTTCTCTTTCTCCACAAAGCTAAATCAAACTTTATAAAATACGTATAAGAAAGAAATGCTACATTATTTTTACGAGGGTTTCAAATTTACTTCATTTGTATAGGGTGAATAGAGGAAACTATAACAAAAGAGTAGAAGATACACTAATTGAGACATGGTCATGATGTAGAATTTATTGGGAAGAAGATAATGCCATTTGTGTTCGAAAACGATTTCGGCCATATGGGCCTCGTGGCCAGGTCAGTTTAGATGTAGAAATATCGATCAATTTGATACAAACAGACATTTTAAGTAAAATGTTAATATAAATTTCAATAAAATATTGTGTATCAACTACAAATAATAAGGCGAATCACGAGCGTGTTCGTCTGCTACGACATTCTCAAGTAGACGCTTTTGTCTGTTGCGACATTCTCAAGCAGTCTACTTGAAAATGTCGTAACCATGAGCGGATATAGGGGAGGGCACGGGGAGCACGTGCTCCCCAGTTTTTTTAAGCGGGCGGTGTTTCTCAAATTTCATTATACCTAATCACGTAACATTTGAAAAAAAAATCAAATGAATGGTTATCCGCTGTGTCTTTTATCCGATTGAGTGGGGGTCACGGGCCCCCCACTCAATCCCAATTATCAAAAAACTCTTGTCTTTATACGACGCAAAGTTCAACCTCCCACTTATCAACAAACTCTTTCCTGTATACGATGCAACAAACTCTGTATACGACGCAAAGTTCAACCTCCCACTTATCAACAAACTCTTGCCTGTATATGACACAACAAACTCTGTATATGACGCAAAGTTCAATCTCCCATTGCCTGTACACGACGCAAAGTTCAACCTCCCAATCATCAACAAACTCTGTATACGACGCAAAGTTCAACCTCCCAATTATCAACAAACTGTTGCATGTACACGACGCAAATTTCAACCTCCCAATCATCAACAAACTCTGTATACGACGCAAATTTCAACCTCCCAATTATCAACAAACTCCCGTCTGTATACGACGCAAAGTTCAACCTCCCAATTATCAACAAACTCCTGTCTGTATACGACACAAATTTCAACCTCCCAATTATCAACAAACTCTTGTCTGTATACGACGCAAAGTTCAACCTCCCAATTATCAACAAACTACTGTCTGTATACGACGCAAAGTTCAACCTCCCAATTATCAACAAACTCTTGTCTGTATACGACGCAAAGTTCAACCTCCCAATTATCAACAAACTCCTGTCTGTATACGGCGCAAAGTTCAACCTTCCAATTATCAACAAACTCTTGTCTGTATACGACGCAAAGTTCAACCTCCCAATTATCAACAAACTCTTGCCTGTATACGACGCAACAAACTCTGTATATGAGATATGACGCAAAGTTCAATCTCCCAATTATCAACAAACTCTGTATACGACGCAAAAGTTCAACCCCCCAATTATTAACAAACTCTTACCTGTATACGACGCAAAATTCAAGCTCACAATTATCAGCAAACTCTTGCCTATATACAACACAAAGTATATCCTCCCACTTATCAACAAACTCTGTATACGACGCAAAGTTCAACCTCCCAATTATCAACAAACTCTGTATACGACGCAAAGTTCAACCGCCCAATTATCAACAAACTCTGTATATGACGCAAAGTTCAACCGCCCAATTATCAACAAACTCTGTATATGACGCAAAGTTCAACCGCCCAATTATCAACAAACTCAGTATACGACGCAAAGTTCAACCTCCCAATTATCAACAAACTCTGTATATGACGCAAAGTTCAACCTCAGAATTCCCAGAATGCATCTACTTTACTTATTTCAAATCCATGTTTACTTAGTTTCATTCAATGTATGTTCAGAGCATTCTTAAGTTCTCCCATTTCAAAGGAGACATTATTTGAAAGCTTATTTTAAAAGAAGACAATTAGTGTGAACAGAAACTCTTTATAACTGTTACGGAAATCAATTTCAAAGTTTAAACTTTAAGTAGGGTTGGTGGAGTAGAGGTAATACGCTCTGACTGGTAAACGGTAATGAGTGGGTTCAAACCCAGCCAACTTAATGGAATTTTATTCTCATGAATTTGTGATATTTAGCTACCACTATGGAAGGGGATTATACGTATGATTGTCCGACGCCCTCAGTCTAGCATAATATGCTATGCAGAACATTCAAATCTTTGAATGTTATATTTAAAATAAATTAAAAACTTACCGAAAACATTCAAACTAAGTTGTCCCATTTAAGGACATTCACAGTCAAAATCGGAAGAAATCTCCGTTAGAGAAATCATGTCAAGTTGACAAAACATAATCTGACGATGTTGTCCTGTTTATTTCATGTAATTTACAATAATAACAGTAAAGGTACAATAATATCATCTCTGATTCACTATTACATCCTATAAGTGTGAGCACTCATAATAATATCATCTCTGATTCACTGTTACATCCTATAAGTGTGAGCACACATAATAATATCATCTCTGATTCACTGTTACATCCTATAAGTGTGAGCACTCATAATAATATCATCTCTGATTCACTGTTACATCCTATCAGTGTGATCACTCATAATAATATCATCTCTAATTCACTGTTACATCCTATAAGTGTGAGCACTCATAATAATATCATCTCTAATTCACTGTTACATCCTGTAAGTGTGAGCACTCATAATAATATCATCTCTGATTCACTGTTACATCCTGTAAGTGTGAGCACTCATAATAATATCATCTCTGATTCACTGTTACATCCTATCAGTGTGAGCACTCATAATAATATCATCTCTGATTCACTGTTACATCCTATCAGTGTGATCACTCATAATAATATCATCTCTGATTCACTGTTACATCCTATCAGTGTGAACACTCATCTGTCTCTGTGAGTGTTTCTTGTCTCCTGTTGAATTCTTTGCTCGCTATCTTTCTCATAGATAAACGTAATGTGGAGAGTTTGTCTTTTCTTTCCATTGTCTGACATGAATTTTTCCTTAACTCCACCATACACCATCTCTCATCAGAGTTACCACAATCCATCCCCACCACTTCTGCCAGCAACACAATTCTTTTTACAAAATTAACATTGGGAGCTAGTAGGAGGGAGTATATTGAAGTCTTGATGAACGTCAGAGCAGTCAGGACTTTTTGTCTAATGTAAGAAATTAAAAGGAAAATCCAAATACAGTGTGCAGCGCAATTTCTTGTAAAATGTGGAATGGGCAGTGCACGAAAAAGTACTCATTTTACAACACAAAAATCTGGTGTGAACATCGCACGACTTTCCTTATCTATAAAAAGCGGCCTTCAACCGATAATCGGCGGCCAACAATATATTACACTTCATCCTAAGTTTTATTCTTCAATTTCTCGTATGAAATTGATATGAATAGCCACCAAAATTCAAGTTCTGGCTCTTTCCATTCTGGGTTTAGGCAGAACTGCCAAAAGGCGGACTTCAACCTCTAATTAGCGGCCAACAATATATTACATTTCAACCTAAGTTGTATTTTTCAATTTCTGGTATGAAATTGATATCAATAGGCACCACATTTAAAGTTCTAGATCTTTCGATTCTGGTTAAAACCGCCAAATTGCACCTAAAAGTTCCGGGCACAATTGGATTCCAAACGGAACCTACATACTAATTTCATCCAAATCGGTCAACGCTAAGTGGTAAAAGTGCCCATCATGGCGCGCGGCGGATGGCAGCGTACGCAGAATAATAAGTAGAAAATAGGGAAAATTAAAATTTAGAAAATAGTAACCCTGCCGAACGGCCATACCTCTAAGACCTCTAGCAAAACATATAACCGAGAAATATATGTTTTTTAAGGGCACAATATATTATAGAGTGGACACGAACCCATGCCCCCCCCCCCCCCNGATTTCCGTTGTCCTTGGAAAAGAAAAATAAAAAATACGGGCGAAACAGCTACATACTACCTAATACAAATAAGTCCATGCCAGCTCGGAGGCGGTAAATCGAGAAAATCAAATGAATACGCTTCACTGAATAAGAAGAATTCCAAATATTTATCAATTGTAAAATGCATCTGCATCAATATTGCATCGCAGAAAAGAAAAAGAAGAAAAATGAGAGAGAAAAAAAAAAACTCAAATTCAGTGGCGACGCATGACATGTTGCACTTCGCAAATGAAAAAATAAGTGGAACACACTGAAATTCAATGGCGACGTACGGCATGCTGTCTTCCGCAAATGTAAAAAGGAGTGGTAGACACTGAAATTCAATGGCGACGTAACACATGTTGCCCTTGGCAAATGAAAAAAGAAGTTAATTACATTGAAATTCAGTGGCGGCGCAATTCATGTTGCCCTTCTTAAATGGAAAAAGAAGTGGAACAAGTACGATTTATTTTTCCTCATGGAAAGGTAGCAAGTCATATATGGATTGAAAGAAATTACGCCTACGGCTTGCTATTACATGCCCTAAATTCCAACTTGCTATACATGCCCTAAATTCCAACAGGGGCTCGGAATTTTCAAAGGAAGGGCCTCGGGAATTTACTCATATCGATTTACGAGGACCCGTCAGGGCCCCCTTCTTCAGCTCTTGCGCCCGCTACGAATATTCGTATGCGCCCCCCACACCCCGAGGGCACCTCCATCACCAATGCCAAAATTGACAACTCTTTGTGCTAAAAAAAAATATATAAAATTTCATGACACTTTTCGCTCTCCTTACTTAACTTAGAATGACTTTTGGAAATATAAATCATAACTCACAAGACAAAGTTGAGGAAAACTTTCGAGTGAGAATGTAAGAATGAAAAAATGTAACTTTTAATTAAATTTAAGTTGTACAAATTTGAAATTTTCATTAACATGTTCATATAATATATGTTGACTCTTCCTGTACACTTTTACTATATGCCATCTTCTCTCATTAGGAGAAAACTATTTGGGACACCGCGAGGGGGAATTC
>CM022878.1:35075997-35089834 GCA_012654025.1 Pachypsylla venusta | reverse complement strand
TGACTCGAAAATTGGGAAAAGTGTGGATTAAAATAATATATGCTTACAAGTATCCATGGTAAGACAAAATTGTGGGTAGACAAATGTCTTAAGCAACGTCCGTATGTGGGTAGCTGGTTTGCAAGTTAAGCAACGGTTTATACAAGGTAAGACAAACTTGAACTGCCAAAGAGAATCTCGATTTATATTTTTCTTTATTTTTTCTCGCTTAACATCTCTTTAACATCTATTGGTCAATCAAGACGGGGGTTTACTCTCCATTCGCTGGAAGCTTGCAAACCAGCTACCCACATTGACCTCACCCAGCCTAAGTTGGCCGGAAAAAATAGCCAGCATCACGAGGGCGCGAACCCACGTGGATAACCACATGGTAAACCTCGCTGGACGTTGCTTAACTTCAGTGACCTAACGGGAACTGGTGTATTCAACGTACATAGACGCTGGCTATTTTTTTTCACACCTCGTTTGCACGCAAACACTTACACGGTGGTACACAAAATAATAAAATGAATATATTTATATGTACATTAAAATAAATCAACATGAATAAAAATAATAATAATTAAATGAGAGGTCGCTTTACGCGCCCAACATCTAGCCGCTCATTCCCTCTAGCACAGCTCTGAATCCATCAAATGCTTGGGCGAGATCCAGAATATACGATAGACCGTTGCAAATTTTCTTCGCCCTCCCCAAAACAGTCAACTTTATACGCGGTATATGGAAATAATTTCACCCCGTGGCGCAAATTGAAATGAGGATTTGGGATACTCAGTCACAAGTGGGATAACAGAAAGGCGTCATCCACTCCACCATTTATTTGTGTATATTGCGCCTAGCCTTTAGCGGAGGTAGCTGGAAACTGTTGTAGCTGCCTCTGTTAAAGGCTATTAGGCGATAATAATACATTATTATTATCTTAAAAAATGTGTTAATATTTGTGTTAACGCATGATATTGCATTATCACAACCTAGATTTGTGCTGGGTATCACACCATTACAAGGAACACTAAACTAAATTACCACTGAACCATTTATATTTTTTGGGCTGCTAATGTCTTCACTAGTCGCTTCTTCCATTATAAAAACTACTCAATTGTCCTCACGAGGCTGACTGGACCAGAAACAAACAAGCACAGGTCCGAAAAAAATGCGGTTTCGCCAGGATTCGAACCCAGGTCTCCCGCCTGCAAAACCAGTGTGATACCCACTCGACCAGGGAGGCTGCATACATTATTGCTATCTTACAACTGAAGCAGGAATCAAACCCAATTCTCTTGCGTTACAAGTACTGTGCTGTAAGCATTAGACACAAGGATTCTCAAATTACACTCATAAATGGCGCAAGTTTTTTTTAGAAGAATATCTATTCATAGGGCAAAGTTTCCTGAAAGTTTTTTTTACGGCTTTTAATTTTTGTTAAAGTGGCGGAATTCTCGTAAAAGTAAGCTCTTACAAGATGAAACCCCTAATTGAACAATTGTGTGACGGTGGAAAAAGACATAAATTTTAGAAGTTTGGTTTCAGTACACTTAAACGTTTCTGTATTTTGCTCATCTAGCTACTGCAATCATAAAGATAGCAACTTGTGTCCCAGATATAACTGACAGGAGAAATTTCAGAGATTTTCTTATACCAGGAGAGGAGCTTAGGTGTGATTGGTTCTATTTCCCCTCCCCCTCTTTTTTTGTTCGATGACGTTGAGACTCCATGTATTCCTCGCACATTCAGATTCAAGTGAGATGTTGAAGTGACCCACATCCGTAGTTGTTTCTTTGTTTTTCTAAATTAATTTTTCGTAAAAGTTAGTGAGTCATTTAAAATGCGATAATTCCCAGCGATAATGCTAGTTTTTTTAGTGAGTCATTTTGACGTTTTATAGGGGGTCATGAAATTTGAACTGGCATGATTACTTTTCCTGTACCTATTTGTTACACTTAAACCAAAAAATCCAATTATTTTCTTTTAAATAAAAGATGTATATTTTCTCAATTTAAAAAATCCTGCTGGCTTTTCCCGGTCCTACCTAAAAGGGGTGAGGTTAATGTAAGTAGTTGGTATGGTACGGCCAATACCGGGAGGGTAAAAAACTCATCTGATATAACCTTTAAACCAAATGAAGCAACCAACCGAAAAAATTCTGGTCTCATCAAGGAAGAATGAGTGGTGAGTTAAAATGACGCATGTCCAGACATAACGTACAAAGAAAGTACTCCAGCAATCTAGGGTTAATATCTTAAGAATGGTTCGACTTTCGACAAACGCTGAAACACCTGACTCTTGATTTCAAGGGGAAACTATTAGTACTGGTCATCAAAACGTACCCCAAGGGAATCTTTATTACAGGGTATCACCTTTGAAATCGTATATAGTACCACCCCCTTTGTTTATGACGAGGATTCAGTTAGTTTTTACTTCCGACTCGAGTCTCATCTACTTTGCAGACATTTTCAAGGAATCTGACTGGTTGTTGTTATTGATAACTCAGGAACCACATGATCAGTCATCTAACTTAGGATCTAATTCAATTTGAATACTTCTAAGTATTTAACATCTATTGGCCATTCGAGACGAGGGTATTACCCTCCATTCACTTAAAAACTACAAACCAGTTACCCACATTGACCTCACTCAGCCTGAGTTGGACCAGAAAAAAAAGCCAGCATCACGGGGGCGCGAACCCACGTGGACATCCACTTGGTAAAACCTCACTGGACGAAAACTATTGTATTCAACGTGTCATCGACTCTGGCTGATAAGGTTTTAATCTTGATATTCATACCAACAATATTAGCGAGTAATAACGGATGTTTTTTTTTTTTTTTAAATTTGGCTTAACGTCTCTTTAAAATCTATTGGTCATTCAAGACGGGGGTTTTACCCTCCATTCGCTGGAAACTTGCAAACCAGCTACCCACATTGACCTCACCCAGCCTGGGTTGGGCCGGAAAAAAACAACAACGATACGCAGTGTTCCCAAGCGGTCACCCATTCAAGTACTGACCACGTCCGACGTTCCTTAACTTCAGTGATCTGACGGGAACTGGTGCATTCAATGTGGAATGATCGTTGGCATAACGGATGTTTGTGTCATAATTATTCGTACTTTTTCTCCGAACACCTGAGAGATGCTAGGAAACGTTTTTACGGGCATACCACTTTTTTAGCGGATCGAGAAATCAGCATTATCAGCAATATCAGCATTTCTACTCCTAAGTTCAATGATTTCGCTCGTATGTTCTGCAACACCCCGTGTGTCACAATAGACAATATTTGAACAAACGCTTACAAAACACGCGATTTTTGTATACGACCACCAGCAATATAAAATATACCATGATTGTTGTTTGCGTTCTTTAGTTTACATTTTGATCAATCTTTTTAAATAAATATTATGTGCATACCTTACTATTATAATAAATAAAGACCAGTCATTTGTGTTGGCGATCTATTTTTTAAATTGATTGTCTCTGAGATTCATAAGGACGTGATGGTGACTTTTTGGTTTAGTATTTTCAATAATGAACCATCGTCACGAGTCGTCACGAAAAATATATATACCTACTCCCTTAAAATTTGATATTTTACGTTTCAAGATACGCAGAATACAAAAATTGAATAAAAAACAATCCGTTTGTCCGCCCGCCGTACGCCGTGATGGGCACTTTTGCCACTTACCATTGACCGATTTGGATTACATTTTGTGAATAAGTCCCGTTTGGGGTTTAACTGTGTGCCAAAAGTATTTTAGACTTTTGGGTGCAATTTTTTCGCTCTCTAGTGTTATTCATTAATCCTTTCTAAAAAGATAATATAATTTCAATATTTTTTTTTGTATCGATTGCAAAAAATATTGTTGAGTCACGAGCGCTTTCGTCTGTTAAGACATTATCAAGTAATCTACTTGATAATGTCGTAACAGACGAAAGCGCTCGAGACTCAACAATATTTTTTGCAGTCGATAATTTTTTTTATTGAAATTTATATTTTATAATGACTGCAAACATCATAAATACCATCTCTAAATTTAAAAAGAGAATGGTAAAAAAGATTGTAATTTTTTTTTTTGGGGGGGGGGGGGGTATTTTTGTTGCCGGTTAAATAATAAACCCATGTGTCACATTGGCAGATTTATTCATTTTCAGTATGTTTTTCTTAAACGTTATTTAAAAGTCAAGCATGAATCATTCTCCCGATTCTTATATTTTTGATAGTTCTATCAAGTGTCTTCAATAATATTAGGATGTAGAACAGTTTATGTAATGTAGCCAACGAGGGGGGCAAACCAACTTCATTAGGTGACGGTGCTAAGCTCGTGTAAAGACAGAATGTTTGGTGTTAAGAAGGGCATCCAGCCTTTCAAAATCTCTGTTTCAAACTAATGATGACAGATCATCATCAAAAAGCGAGTTTTTACGCAGTTTCCATGTATACTTTGGGAGGCAAGCTTGTGTTTGCGTGCCAGGAAAGGGTTACGAATAAAGAGAGTAGGTAAAGGACAAAAGGTTGCGGCATCATAGAATTGGGAAAAGAGGGGCTGAGTCCAAATAGATTTGGGAAAGGGTGAAGTTAAAAAAGAAGAAGAACAGTATATGTAGGTCTTTGTAAAAAGAGGAGGAATTCACAGATTCAAAGAGGAGAAAACAGTCCTGAAATATGAATGTTGGGTCTACTCTGAGGTTTGAAAAGGGTCACTCTGCCCTTATGAAAAACTTTTTGAATACTCCTGCTAAATACTTCCTATCCCATTTTGGAGAAGATGAAAAAAAAGTCTCCTTTCTTGTAAAGTTTCAAGTGTCGTTTGGGATTGACAATCAACTTTCTCGTTCGTTCTCGCATTATCATAATGCGAGAAAGTTTGTGGGTAGGCAAAGTTTCAGGGCCGTGACCACGAAAAAGAAAATGTATTTTTTCGCGAGTGTGCATTTTCACATATCGGGACAATGTTTTTGGTTTATTAAGAAATGAAAATTTGTTTTTTTTTTTTTTTTTTTTTTTTAAAAAAAAACAACCATACCGATCCTATATATGCCTCTAGATAATTAATAAACCTTTTCTTCGATTTTTTCGAATAAATCGAAAATTGACATTTTTTGATCAGAGAATAGCATTTTATCAGCATCCGTAATACACGGCCGTTCGCACTAATGCGCCTATTGAATTTTTTTCAAATATGTTTTCTTTCTTAAGGAATTTCACATGAACAATTACTGTCTGAGCACGGAGAGAACACTGATGGGTGATATTAAAATCACTGTGAGATCACTGTGTAGTGTGGATGCTCCTTTAAACTACATACCTGTTTTAAGCTCAAGTGTCACCAGTTCCCGTCAGATCACTGAAGTTAAGCAACATCGGGCGTGGTAAGTACTTGGATGGGTGACCGCTTGGGAACACCAATTATCGATGGTTCTATTTTCCGGCCCAACCCAGGCTGGGTGAGGTCTGGGTTTCCAGCGAATGGAGGGTAAAACCCCCGTCTTGAATGACCAATAGATGTTAAAGAGACGTTAAGCTAAATTNAAAAAAAAGTCCAAGTGTGTCACCGGTGGACAAATAAAGGCCATTCAGAAAGTTTATTGAAGCTAAATGGGAAAGAAAATTACTGGCTGTGCAAGATTTGGCTGAGAGGGAATAGGATTCGGAAAGTAAAGCTACTGATTCTGAGAACAATCATTTTTCAACTCTTGCGCGAGGACAAAACTTCCCTATGTTTTGTAAATCGAAAACATTCTATCCCAACTTTTCTTGAGGCTTTTTATGATAATGCCAGTCATGTCTATCATTAATCAATCGGACCACAACAAAGGTTAAATAAGATTTTCTTTCTATTCCAAGATTGGACAATAAATAAAAAGAGTATATTTAAATAATGTAGATAACATAACAAAAAAACGAATGTTTGGAGAAGTAGAAATAAATGGAGACAACCCTCCAACAACTTTCCACCTCCAGAGATGGAGGTTACCGTTGGTCATAGTCTAGAAAGGAAGGGATGTGTAATCAATCCATTCAGTACAAACGTGAGATGCATAGACGAGCTTTTTTTCATCTTTCAAAAAGGACGTATGTTTTTTTCCAGCTCTTACTTCTTTTCACTCTTGTTGGTGCCCTCATTTTTCATTTTTTTTTTTTTAGAAATCGATGGGAGGAAGAAAAAAAAAAGTTTTCCATGAACTTTTTTTCTCAAAAAGGTGATCAAAATAGAGGGCTTTCAGATTGAGTATGGATCGCGTTGTACGTTCAATACATCTGTTACCGGACCACTGAAGATGAGTAACGTTCAGCGATGTTTTATTCAGTGGTTGTCCACGTAGAATTGCGACCTCGTGAAGTATGTGAGTAACTTGTATGTAAATTTCCAAACGAGTGACGTAATTCTGATTCATTTTAAAAAAGTTGTCACTGATTTTTTTTTTTTTTTTTGCTTAAAGTCTCTTTAACATCTATTGGTCAGTCGAGGCGGGGTTTTCTCGTTCAATTCGCTGGAAACTTACAAACCAGCTACCCGCATTGATTTTACCCAGCCTGGGTTGGGCCGGACACCCACATTGTACAACCTCGCTGGACGTTGCTTAACTTCAGTGATCTACCAGTACCTGGTGTATTCAATGTACTATAGACGCTGGTTAGGTGTCACACAGTGATGGTACTTGCCAACTACATGGTATTATAACTCTTGCATTTAAACCCCGATTTTTCTTGTAGGTATTTTAGTTTAACAAAATTCAATCTAGAGATGGTATTTAGGATGTTTGCAGTCATTATGAGATATAAACTACTTGATAATGTCGTAACAGACGAAAGCGCTCGTAACTCAACAATATTTTCTGCAGTCGATACAAAAAATTTTTATAGAAATTTATATATTAAAATTCAATCTGTCCGAAATGTTTACCATAATATGTAGTTTAGTAATAAATAGGGGAAAAATTCTGGTAGCGAATAATCAATAATTTTTAGGGGTACAATTACAAAGCCTAAAGAGATATCAAAAAATATCTATGAATGACCCCCCCTCAAAAAAAAAATAATACGTAGTTACTTTATGGACCTGAGATTGACAAATTAGGTTAAATTGAATCCTGCACAAAAAATATCATGAAAATTGGGCGGTGCCTGACAAAATATAATTTGTCGTTGGAGTTGTTCAAATTAAGTTTATTCAAAAAAACAATTTATTTGAAGGTGTTTCAAATCTTCGCGAAAATAAAACTGTCGAGCATTGCATGTCTGTAATGACTTACCAACACACATAGACATACACCATATTATTCTGTTTCTTCGCTTCCTTCATACATGTACTTTGTTTAGTTTGCTACTTGGTAAGTGCTAGGGCCTGAAAAGTTATGTACCTAACTTCCTCTTGACCTACTCGTACAAAAGTTTGTACCCCAATCAACTGTTGATTGCCCGTCAATCAGCATTTGATTGTCTGTCAATCAACACTTGACTGCTCGTCGACTTCTCACACATCTGCATTGCGAGATATGGGAGATCTGATTGATTCTGTATCAACAGTTGTTTGCCCGTCAATCAGCACTTGATTGTCTGTCAATCAACACTTGACTGCCCGTCAACTTCTCACACATCTGCATTACGAGATATGGGAGATCTGATTGATTCTGTCGAAGAAATCTAAAATTAAGTATCCCTTTGACGATCTTTTTATCTGTGTGTAAATCAATAATTCTTCATTAATAAGATATTTACTTGTAATATAGTTATTCCTCAGTGACTCCCATTATCCTACATTCAGTAATTATTCATTTCTCCTAATTTTGTACCTATCTACATCTTAAATAACAAAAATCGGTTCCAATACTTTACCGCCTCGAGGTCCTCGAGACTTTTTATAATATACTCGTACATATATTTTTTCTTTTAATTTGGCTTAACGTCTCTGTAACATCTATTAATCATTCAAGACGGGGGTTTCACCTTCCATTCGCTGGAAACTTGCAAACCAGCTACCCACATTGACCTAACCCAGCCTGGGTTGGGCCGAAAAAAATAGCCAGCATCACGAAGGCGCGAATCCACGTGGATACCCACATAGAACTACCTCGCTGGACGTTTCTTAACCTCTGTGATCTAACTGGTGTATTCAACGTGCCATAGACGCTGGCTAAAGTATGTCTTTGGTGATCGCTTTATCTGTGTGTAAATCAATAATTCTTCATTAATAAGATATTTACTTGCAATAGGGTCATTCAACAATTATACATTTCTCCTAATTTTGTACCTACCTACATCTAAAATAACAAAAATGGTTAACAACCAGTTGTGTATTTAGGCTGGCCAGAGGAAGTATCAAAAATAAGATGATTATAAAACTCTTCTCGAAAATCACATGACTCGAATTGATACAAGAAATGAGGGAATTCAGCAGAGTTGGAGCGATACTTAAGCATACTTGTATAGGCGAAATAGCGGATGGTTCCAATAGTTTACCACCTCGAGACTTTTCATAATATTGATGAGGCAGATCTAATCTAAATTTTTTTTTTTTTTTTTTAATTCCTGGACTAAATTGAGATTTGAGTAAAACGGAAATGTTCTTGCATCTCATCGTGTTACCAACATTTGAAAAGAACTAAATTTTTTACATTTACAGCCGTCTTAGGCACGTTGAATACAACACGTCGAATGCACCAGTGAACAATGCCCATCGAGGTTGTACCATGTAGGTGTCTACGTGGGTTCGTGAACCCCCGTCTCGAATGACCAATTAAAGAGATGTTAAGCCAAATATACACTAAAAAAACCGGGTTATTAACTTCGTTGCTTCACTGAATTGGAATTCAAATGTAAACCTAAAATTGATAGGTACCTACATGGAAATGAAATGGCTGACCTTCCATATTAAGTTACACCTTGACAAAAGTAATGTTATGAGATAATTATTTATCTCATAACATATAATTTTACAAGTTTCTTAGAGAAAACTTGTAAAATTATAAAAGACAATATTTGTGATATTGTATTTTTATTGTCTTAGTGGATGTGCCAAATTACAGTAGTTTAGCTATCCGTCTAAACTCCAGCATGGGATTATTTTTAATCGTCTTCTACGACTGGCATGGACTTGGGTACCTTGGAAGTATTCTTTTCAAGCCCCCCTATGCACAGGGACATAGAAAGAATATAATGCAATAGCTGCTCCTTGCTTTCTGCATGGGTAATGGAAAAGATATCGTTTCCGACCGTGCCTTTAGTCGCCTTTCACGACTGGCATGGGCTTGGGTACCTTGGAAGTATTCTTTTCAAGTCCCCCCTATCTACAGAGACATAGAAAGGATAATATATAATGCAGTAGCTTCTCCATGCTTTCTGCATGGGTAATGGAAAGGATATCGATTCCGACCCTGCCCTGTATCGGGTGTCCCCTAATCCATGGGAGATATGCATGGCATTTCATGGTTCTTGTTACATTATGAGATTAGGACCTTACATTGACTCACATACTCCATTGCATCATGAGTATAGATCTTTATCTTAAAGGAAAAATGATAAGGATGATAATAGCTCGTAATTATCCTGCATGGCATTCAAGAGGATTTGTAAACAAGATGGTGACTAGATAGGTTTCTTTTATCTTATCTTGATGAACATAGCTACTTGAGAAATCCTTCTCTCTGTATGACTTTGTACATTTTTTATTCGTCTTAACTTTATGTCCAGGCTTAAGTTCGTACAAAATGTTGGTATAGCGTGAACAAGATTTTACATAAAATAGTCCCTTTGATTTCTTGTGGAAGATACGTAACAGTTAATACTGTTATAAAAGGCTTTATATTTCATGTAACCATAAAAACCACAACCAAAATGATAGATAAAATTAATGACAATATAATTATTTCCTATTTAAAATGTATGGAAATAAAGGCTTAACATGTCAAGCTGTTCTCTACTTATGACATTTTTTGGATAGCTTAATTTCTTTATTAGAAAATTCCTACCTTTGTATTGTATATTTTATTATAATAATTTTTAAACATATAAATTACTCGGTTTGCACCTTGAAGGTTCCGGGTTCGATTTCTGGACGGGTCTGGAGTAGCTATGGTAAACATTGTGACATAATAATTGAGTAGCTATGGTAAACATTGTGACGTAATTCTCTTTTTCAGGTACTACTAATAACAATTTCAGTTTTCTTTACAGGTCTTTTTAATTTCGGAGTTTATTCAAATTTTGATAATCTATTTTTCTGTTTTGATTAACTTTTTTTTATATACACTTTTGTTTGAATATTAAGGGTGGGGGGTAATTTTGTAATGTGTCAGCGGTTTTTTAACCCCCTGAAACACACTAAATAATAATAATAGGACTGAATTGTCCCTTCTAATGTTTACAAAACAAGAAATAAAATAAAATGATCAAATAATAATAACACAAAACAATATACATTTACAGTTTTTTACATATAAATTACAGCGGGTCCTTACTAGGTTGGCATCAAGAGCCAAACTTCTGAGAAATTTTTGTTTTTGTTTGATACCCACTTCTATTAAGGTCATGGAAACAATAGCATACGTCATAGGATGAGCAACTCTCATTGACTGGGATCCCACTGAAAATAACATTGTTTTGTAGAAGTTTGAATACCTTTCTGTGTTTTCAAAATGTTTTTGAAAACACAGATTTTTTTTTGTTTTTCATTCAGTGGGACCAGAGCGGTTCTGAACATATTCTTCCCAGAAAAAATAACAAGAAGACGACATAAATTTATCTCATGCTTTTAGACCTCGTTTCGAAAATCAGGTTATCTAAATCGACATAACGATGACAAACTTCAGTTTTGGTGCAGAATTTCAGCTGTTGCATATGAAACTATTCATAGTTGAGCAAAACCAAAATTTTCTTGAACTCGCATCGTGAAATACCTATTTGAATGCAATAATAATTAAATTTAGAAAATGTTTGAAGTTCTCCAAGGCACCATAAAACATTTAACACTGTTAAATGTTTTATTTAATCAGGCGCACAAAACCGAAACCGACTTTTCGATTAAGTCGGAAACAAATAATGATACTTGCTACTAAAATAATAATAATAAAAATTTTTGTTAGTGGATGCGCCAAACTACAATCGATGCGTGGTAAATATTAATTACTTCACTTAACCCTAGAGCGCCGTAGTGAAATAATGAAGTTTGTCACTGCACTAACAACAGGACATTTTTATCTCAGAAAATATCCACGCAACATGAGAATCTTCTGGGGAAACCCCATTTTATACACTTTTCATATTATTACTTATTATATTGCTGCAGGGTTCACTTCACTTATTATATTGCTCCAGTGTGGGAACCGTACCAAACAGACATTTGTCAAGAAAGACGATCAAAACACCCTGAACATTCTCCTTTTTTGTATCAAACGCTGACCCTGTATCATTACATGTTTCCGTGCTTTTGGTAACGATTCACCAATTAGAAAAAAAAAAGTTTCTGTTCAAAAGCTTTGGCTGTGATCACACTTGATATCTTCTGAATAAGAGAGAGGGAGGGAGGGAGAGAGAGGGTGGGAGGGATGGAGGGAGAGATAGACAGAGAAAAGAAACGACAAGGGAGTACTGGTAAAAGCAAAAAAAAAATCTTTTGTCTGCATTGAAAAGGGTACATAGTCTCATTTTGTTGCTCCTTTGTGTTCAAGTAATATCCCTGATGTACGAACCTTCCTAGATTTTGTTGAGGACATTAAAAACGAGAATAAAGCTAAAAATCTTTAAAGGATTTGAAATATGACCTAAAATTTCTGTAAAAAAACAAACGGGAAGGGAAAAATGGCGCAAAATGAATAAAGTAAAGCTGATATTTTTCAGTGAGCGTCGAAGTTTTGAAAAGTCAAGATCTGAACTTTAAATTGATTTTGTAAACTTCATAGAAAAAGGACTTTTCATTCAAAAAAAGAATATATGATTTGATTTTTGGAGCAGCTACTGGAAGCAGAATATATTTAATGTTAAACAAATGTAAATGTATATTTTTGTGTGTTATTTATTAGTATCGGCTGCGATTGGTTTTTGGATTGCGGGCGTTTTTTGTTTGTTGCGACATTGTTGAGTGAACTGGGTGGTGTCGTGGCCGACGGGAGCGCTGGTGGGAACTTTTCGGATTTTGCAATTCAAAATTGCTATATACTAAANAAAACCCTTATCAAATTTTCGATCCGTTCAGTAATGGAGCTCAAAACCTCTTTATTGCAAGCCGGGTGCTTTCTTAAAATAGGTCATTTAATAAACAGTTTTAGAAGCTTTTTGCGTGCTCTATTAATTAGAAAAGTGATGTTGGAAGAATGTATGAGAACTATCTCAAATAATAACATCTACGTGAGGTCATAAGATGAAAAATTTGGGACGGCGCAGCGGCCGCGGTGTACCTCATCTCTTCTCAGTATCATGCATAGTGCCCATGAATTGCTTTCAGGGTTTTTTAAAAAAATATACACCAACGCAGACAGGAAAGATGTTAGGAGTATGATTTTATATCATCAACCCTTAGAATCCCCATCCGGATCAAGGACCTTTCCCAATTTCTTTTACCTTACTCTATCCTGGGCGGCATGTGTCAAAATGTTCCTGCCGCCTTCCTGATTCAATTCCTCCATCTTGTTGCTCACATTTATAAAATGGGCACCGACTGTCATCATCATCATCATCTACCCTTAGAATCTCCATCCGGATCAAGGATCTTTCCCAATTTCTTCCATCTTACTCTATCCTGGACGGCATGTGTCCAAATGTTCCTGCCACCTTCCTGAATTAATCCCTCCATCTTGTTGCTCACATTTATAAAATGGGCACCGACTGTCATCATCATCATCTACTCTTAGAATCCCCATCCGGATCAAGGACCTTTCCCATTTTCTTCCATCTTATTCTATCCTGGGCGGCATGTGTCCAAATGTTCCTGCCACCTTCCTGAATCAATCCCTCCATCTTGTTGCTCACATTTATAAAATGGGTACCGACTGTCATCATCATCATCATTATCAACCCTTAGAATCCCCATCCGGATCAAGGACATTTCCCATTTTCTTCCATCTTATTCTATCCTGGGAGGCATGTGTCCAAATGTTCCTGCCACCTTCCTGATTTAATTCCTCCATCTTGTTACTCACATTTAGAAAATGGGTACCTACTGTCATCATCATCTACCCTTAGAAACCCTATCCGGATCAAGGAGCTTTCCCAATTTCTTCCATCTTACTCTATCATGGGCGGCATGTGTCCAAATGTTCCTGCCACCTTCCTCAATAAATCCCTCCATCTTGTTGCTCACATTTATAAAATGGCTTCTAACTATATCCATTTTAATTCATGTGAGCCTGTCACTTTTACCGCCTAATTATTTCGTTCCAGTGAAATGTACTCAATAATACCCACAGCCTTCTTCTGGAATTCAACAAAAGCGTTAAGCTTTTGATCTTTATTAATTATTATTTGTATTTTCAATGACTTTTGAAAAATGTCTCACTTGTTTGGATGCGAAAGAATTTCAAAAACAAATTGGATGATATCAAATGAGACAGTTTAATCACATTACAAAACATGGGTGCCTCACATAATATACTCTTAGTACTTGTACGTAGTTGAGTACCTCAGATAATATAGGATTTTTTGTATTTGTGTTAAAGCTAATGATTTGTCATAATGCACTTCCCCATGTTATTACTAAATTTTTGCCTTCGCTTGGATTCGAACCAACAGTTACGTACAACAGATTATCGGAATTCGATCATAAACAATGATGTTATATTAAGGGAGGATGATCTTTGGAACTTCAGTGTGAGTCTAGGATAGAAAGACAGAGGATCTCCTGGTAAGTCCC
>CM022878.1:35061285-35071640 GCA_012654025.1 Pachypsylla venusta | reverse complement strand
ATTACGTGACCGGGGAACATGGGCCGTAGCTCCATACAACTTAAAGCTGAAGATGTGGTTCTAAAGTTGTGAACCCACCTCAAAATTGTTTTTCGACCAGGAACTGGATCTGTGGATTGCAAAGCATACCTTGTGCGGAACGCCCTCTGAGTGGCTATAATGGATTCACAAAAAAAAACACCTGGACAACGAACGCACATTGCTCACGTGACCAAACCATTGCGAATCTTAAAAACTAGATGTCATTTCGTGTTGAATATCACAAACCTTTCGCTTCTCCCACTATCACTTCCCCTTCCACGATATTATGAAATGTGGGAAAACTAATTGCCGTACCCTGTGGTTCATTCTTCTTCTTTAACTTTACCTTTTCCCAATTCTATTTGGGGTTGGCGTTGCATTCCTTAATTTCACAATGCCACAACCTTCTGCTCGGTGACTACTCTCTCTAGCTGTAACTCTTTCCTGGCACGGTGACCCTAGCTTGCTTTTCACAACATCAATTGAACTGAATAGAAACGTGCTTTTTGCTGATGACTTCTCATCATTGGTTTGAAGCAGAATTTTTTTAAAGACTGAATGCCTTTTGTATTTACACAGGGTTTAGGACCATCACCTAATAAACCTAGTTTGGTCCCCTAGGTGGCTACCTTATTATGTGTTGTAGTATAACACAATAAAAGGGTTATATAAATTAATATATTTATATACAAGTGAAATATGTAGCAAGTATGTATGTTTGGTGGGTTGTTTACCCAAAACGGAAAGAGTCATCAGAAAATTGTCGGGAACAGATATAGGTATTACAATAAAGTTAGTACAACCTTCCTCTAGTCGACCATTTCTAAAAGTTAACCAGTCCAAATATAAATAACATGGGCTATTCATAATACTCACGCCTTGTATAGTACAAAGTTTTTGAGTAGATCAAAATTCTTGTCTTCCTAACGCACGGATATCTCTTGAAAACGAAAAATATTCCCGAGAAAATGTAAATAACCAACGGAAATAATAACAACAGAATTTGCACTGTCACATCTAAAATATTCGAAAAATTTAACCTGACGAAAAACANTTTTTATTCAGGATTGGGCGTAAATCAGAGAATATTTTTCTATCTTCTAAATATTGTACAGCGCGTTTATCGCAACCCCACCAAATAGGTTTCAAAGGGATTTCTAAACTGACATAGACCTAAACATGAACCAAGAGAAAAAGAGAGAGAAAAAAAAAATGAAACAGAAACTACCATGCACCTCCCATCAGCACCCTTGGGGGGAGGGTTGAGAGTTGGCAATATTTTCCAATGAAAGTTCAGGGTCGATTTAGTGATTAAATGTTTTATCTTACGCTTCTATAATCAACCCTAGTGACCGCTAGCTCCTGGACAACAAGTTTTACGGGAAATCGTTGGAATCTCATCCCAACATTTTCCGCCCCTGGTCGAAGGTTACCTAAATAAAAGACCCAAGCAAGTACTGATGTCGACTGCCTGGTTGTTTCTGAGATGACGTACATAACAGAATAAGATCAAAACTCAGCTCTAGAGATGACTTATCCCCACTCTAATTTTAGACAGATTTGTTTCTGAGCATCGGAAAACAACGATCTTACAGGACAAAAATGTAAGACTTTCAATTGTCTAATCAATAGCTAAAGAAATTTGTACCCAACAGACTACACGAACCCTGTACAATCTGTACGTTGATAAAGCACTGAGTATAGCGCGACTAGATTTTACAGAATAAATTATTTTCGTATCGGAAGTAAAAATTGTTTGACAAAAAGGTGAAAAATTTCAAACCACAATATCGAATTGAAAATTCAAAAATATGTTTGTTTGTTCGTTTTTGAAAATGTTTCTCGTCTTTTGTTTATATCAACAAGGCCTTTGCGTTTCAGTTTTCGTGCCATTTCCATGATTCTATTGTAAACAAAAAGAATTCCAAATCCCCTTTGTTACTGTTTGTACTGATTAAAATTTCCTTTGCAATCGCAACAAGGTCATGTTCAATTTTTTCCACGTGACAATTATGTTCCTCCATTCATCGCAACAAGGTCATGTTCAATTTTTTCCACGTGACAATTATGTTCGCCCATTCGTCATTAAGAAGTGCAATTAGCATGGCAATTATAGGTAAGTCTTGTAATTGAATTCATTAATTGACATGCATTGATTTACTTTTTCTTTGCAATCGCAACAAGGTCATGTTCAATTTTTTCCACGTGACAATTATGTTCCCCCATTCGTCATTAAGAAGTGCAATTAGCATGGCAATTATAGGTAAGATATTTTACATAACATTTTGCATTTTATTATGAATTTTACCTCTGTTAAAATATATCAAAATTAAAAATCATATTGAATTTCTTCACAGAAAAATTTAAACTTTAAAAAAAACCTTTCCTTCATAAAACAAAATTTGTACCTAATTGAGAACATGAAAATGGCTTAAAAAAATTAAGCCGAGGAAGAAGAAAAAGAATAAATAACAATAAGAAGATTCACACATTTCTCGAAAAACAGGATACAACACACGCGCCAAGATCTCCAGCCGAACATTCCAGGAGGTGCTCAAACAATGGCCGCCTAAATCCGAAATACTAGCGACTACTCACTGCGCGACAGGCAAAACATTCCACATTCTGCAGCTTTCACAGCTAAGGAGAAGTTTGGTTTAGACTGTGGCGTAAATATCTGCCGCCATTGGACTATCTTGAGACTCATTGGCAGGATATTCCACATTCTGGAGCTTGCACAGCTAATGAGAGGTTTGGTTTAGTTCACTCTGGCGTAAATATCTGCCGCCATTGGACCTGGAAGACAGTGTCTAGCCCTCTATTCAAACATATTGTTAATTTTGTACGAGTATACTCCATGACAATTACCTCAAATTTTCCACATAATGTAACGAGGTTTGGAATGAAATTTTCACTAAATACTCTTCAACCTTATTCCAATGAAAATGTGTGAACCATATTACCTTGCCTGCTCTTCAAATCATTAGTGATAAGTTCAAAATTCTCGTGCACTTCAATCAACAAGCAGCCACTTTTGTATTCAATAATTAACTTCTCACTTTAATCTTCCATTATAGTACAGACAAACTGGAGCAAGATTAGACACACAATTCCTCAAATATCAGATATTGATAAGCACTTGTTAGGAAAAGAGACAAAGACATATATATGACAACAAATACAAAATGTGAAAAGTGAATTATTCTGACCTTCTATGGACAACTAGTCTTGGACATGTGATGCCCGATTCATAAGTTCAAAACACATCTGCCGACTATCCATCACGAACACTGGAAGTGTCCATTCGTTGTTCACTTCCACTGCCTGGGCTCTGGGCAATCCTTTTTGGACGGGGCTATCCGGGCTTCCAAAAATATCAACGCGTCCGTGAGAGAGGGATATTTGAGGGAATTTAAAATTTGGTTAAAAATGATGTTTTAGAATTAGCCCCTTACTGCATAAAAGACGTCCTACGATTTATTTTACAGTTTTTTTTTTATAATATTACCTATCAATTTTTTATTTTTAACTCTACGTATTTTTTTACAGGTGTTCTCATTTATATACAATTTTTTCCAGGTTTAAATATTATTGTCCAGTTATTCTAATTTATTTATTATTGTTCCAGGTATAATTGTAATTTGTCAACAACTACAACGGTTGTTGGACACAATAAACAAATAATAAAAATAAGCAAATATCATGATAATGATCTATTTCCGACATTAAACAATTCTTATCACTTAGGTAGGTATACAGTATGTCTCAGAAGTCCTGCCCGGTGTCCATAACTTTGGAACCGCTTGAAATTTTTGAATTCTGTTTGTTTCTAGGGATAAAAAAAGGGCCCATGGCCATTCGAATGATAATATCAGTATCCAGGTTCGAATCTTGGAAGTGGCTTTTTTTGACACAAAGAGTCGATTTCTCGGGAAATTTAAATGGAATGGTACAAATATTTTTTTGAAGAATAAAAGTGTGAATAAAATAAGGAATGACGCCATTTTTATTTTTCCAAAAAAATAATCAGGGGCGGAGCCAGAGGGGTTCAAATCCAAAACTTGTTACACCCTGTATAACGGAAACCGAATTTAATTTTGATGTAGAAATTCGTTAAGAGTGACGCAAAAAAGTTTTTTCATCTACATAAGTGATAAAAATATACCAACTCCTAAGTTTTATCAGTGCCGTAGGCCTAGATAACCAAATCTCATATTTCTACCAGAGCTGAAAATGACGTCTTTTAGAAAACGGGCATTTTGAGTTAAAAGGTTTGAAGTAAGAATATGATTTAAGACTTAAAAACGGATTGGACTCAATAATAAACCATTTTAGCAAAAAAAAAAAAAATACTAACCCTCACACTCATTCACATAGCCGTATTAATGAGAAAATTTTATAGAGAAAAAATGCATATTAATTGAAGTGTTCTTAATATGCAGTTTTTTTATAGAAATTTTCTCATTATTACGGCTCTGTTGTGATTGAGTGTGAGGGTTAGTAATTATTATTTTTTGCTAAAATGGTTCATTATTGAGTCCACTCCCCATTTTAAGTCTTAAATCATATTCTTACTTCAGACCTTCTGATTCAAAATGGCCGTTTTCTAAAAGACGTTATTTTAAGCTTTGGTAGAAATACGAGATTTGGTTATCTAGGCCTACGGCGCTGATAAAACTTAGGAGTTGGTATATTTTTATCACTTATGTAGATGAAAAAACTTTTTTGCGTCACTCTTAACGAATTTCTACATCAAAATTAAATTCGGTTTCCGTTATACAGGGTGTAACAAGTTTTGGATTTGAACCCCTCTGGCTCCGCCCCTGATTATTTTTTTGGAAAAATAAAAATGGTGTTATTCCTTATTTTATTCAAACTTTTATTCTTCAAAAAAATATTTGCACCATTCTATTTAAATTTTCCGAGAAATCGACACTTTGTGTCAACAAAGCCACTTCCAGGATTCGAACCTGGATACTGATATTATCATTCGAATGGCCATGGGCCATTTTCTCCCTAGAAATAAACAGAATTCAAAAATTCCAAGCGGTTCCAAAGTTATGAGACATACTGTATACAGAACGGATTGACGTTTTTTTCAACAACTTTCTCTGTATTTTCTTTTCTTCTTCCACTGTTACCTTTAGGCTACATTTTTCTACCCCCATTTATATTGTTTAAAAAGTTTAAATCTTTAAATTGCACGTTAATTGTAAGTGTTAAAAAATATTTACTTTTAAATTAAATTAAAACAAATTAAATTTCTACTGTTTTGTTTTAATTTTTTTTTTAAATAAAATCCCACGTACAATTTATGAAGCCTAAATTTCTCTCCGCCACATGAAATTTCTCATGCCAGATCCCTGAATAGGGTTTCTACGTAAACTAAAGGGTCCGAGTATTATTGGTGAATTTAATCATTAGCATAAATCTACAGGGTGAGTCATTTCAAAGGACATATTTAATTCCTCACGACAACACTGATGTTGATCTTCGCGTTGCACGATTTTTATAATATTAATTTTGTTAATTTATGTCCCTGAGTAAAATTGAAGATTTTGTCCTCTCTTTTTATTGAGACTACCTTGTATATAAAATGATATAAAAGAGAACAATATCCCGTAAAAATATCCATGAATAATATAAGTTAAGAAAACTTTTGAATATGTATGATTTTCAAGGCAAACACTTTGCAAACATCTTGACTTTGTACCTTGAGTTGGGTAGAGAAAATTTCGATCGGTCGCAAGAGGTGAAAGTACAGAATGTTTAAAAGTAAAAAATATTTCACTTTCTGGGTCTTTCATAAGAGTTCACTGTTTTTCAATTGACTGTATTGGAGTTATCTGGTTATGATCAATAATGAAATCTGGGTTTCATATACGGGATGTGTCATTTGAAAGGATGTAGTCAAAATATCTTGGAAACCGTTAGAGATAGGAAGGGAACGTTTGATACAAACTCTCCTTATTTTTAGGGGGAAATATAACAGCGACCTTTCAAAAATTTCTCCAAGGTCGTCTTCAAGGTTATTTTAATTTCAACTTTTTTTTTTTTTAAATAGAACCCAGTATTTTCGATTGTAGTATTGAATTTTGTATTAAAAAAGAAATATTTTTTTTTTTTTTCGAGATTCACCTTGACGTGTACTGAGAAACAGATATCGAACATAAATATTATGAAGAATTATCGGTACGCCCATTTTGAAATATTTGNAATACATGATGTTCTGTTTCACATATACATCTCATTGTTTCACCCTGTGTACCTTGTAATACATGATGTTCTGTTTCACATATACATCTCATTGTTTCACCCTGTGTACCTTGTAATACATGATGTTCTGTTTCACATATACATCTCATTGTTTCACCCTGTGTACCTTGTAATACATGATGTTCTGTTTCACATATACATCTCATTGTTTCACCCTGTGTACCTTGTAATACATGATGTTCTGTTTCACATATACATCTCATTGTTTCACCCTGTGTACCTTGTAATACATGATGTTCTGTTTCACATATACATCTCATTGTTTCACCCTGTGTACCTTGTAATACATGATGTTCTGTTTCACATATACATCTCATTGTTTCACCCTGTGTACCTTGTAATACATGATGTTCTGTTTCACATATACATCTCATTGTTTCACCCTGTGTACCTTGTAATACATGATGTTCTGTTTCACATATACATCTCATTGTTTCACCCTGTGTACCTTGTAATACATGATGTTCTGTTTCACATATACATCTCATTGTTTCACCCTGTGTACCTTGTAATACATGATGTTCTGTTTCACATATACATCTCATTGTTTCACCCTGTGTACCTTGTAATACATGATGTTCTGTTTCACATATACATCTCATTGTTTCACCCTGTGTACCTTGTAATACATGATGTTCTGTTTCACAGATACATCTCATTGTTTCACCCTGTGTACCTTGTAATACATGATGTTCTGTTTCACATATACATCTCATTGTTTCACCCTGTGTGCCTTGTAATACATGATGTTCTGTTTCACATATACATCTGATTGTTTCACCCTGTGTACCTTGTAATGCATGATGTTCTGTTTCAAAGAATAATCAAATAGGAGTACGGGCATCTATTAGTTAACAAGAAACAAGCTTAACGGTAGTAAATGTTTTACGATGCGACGTTCTCAAAGAAATAAACTTGAGCAATACGATAGATTATCATAGTTTGTTGAAATGACGAGCGCTTCTATCTTTATAAAAAAAATCTGGTGTGAATATCACACGACTTTCCTTATCTATAAAAAGAAAAAGAAAGTATTGTAATGGGCTGAAATTTTCGAAAACTATGGGTCCGTGTGTTGTGAACAAAATGTCACGGTAGAATTTGTGTATATAATTAACATTCATACCAAATTTCAAGTCTCTGGGAGCACCAAACGGTAGGTGTCGCCAGAGACTTGAAATTGGTCATGTATGTTAATTATATACATAAGAACAGGACACGACAAATCCTACCGAGACATTCATGAAAAGCGTCAAAAAGCGGCAAAAGCGTTATAACTGTATTTTAATTAAAATTAGAGAAGCGTGCAATATAATTATAATATTCATACAATGAAAAAAAAATCAAGTCTCCAACTTAGGCAATATGTTAAAACCGGCCAAAACCACTATAAATCAGAAACGGTAGATTGGAATTCAATCTAAAATATCATGGTGCACTCCATGCATAAAATTAATATGAAAAGGCAACAAAATTCATTCTGTAGTTCTTACCATTCTCATTTTTTAAAAGATTCCTGAAAACCGCTAAAAAGAGCCCCAAAAAAACGGCAAGGGAAGATTTGATTTTAAATGAAAGTGTCATTTTGCATTCCATGCAGTGTATTGATATAAAAAGGCACCCAATTTAGACTGTAGCACTTAACGTTCTCTTTCTAGGCGGGATTAAAAGCGGTCAAAGTTCGATTTCATCCAACATGACTCGTTCCAGGCATAAAATTGAGATATATTTGGAATTTCAAGTCTCTAGCATTTACTGTTCTTGAGATATCTTGTTCACAGACAGACGGACAGATAAACATACGGACAAATGGCTGAAAGTCGAGATTTGGGCTCTGAAGAACTCAAAAAAGGGGTTTCGACTTTGAAAATACGATATCGAAAATTTTAGGCCATAACAATACTTCCTGTTTGTAGGGTATTAGGGAAAAAAAAGAATCATTCTTGAGGCTTTCCATATCAATCAAAATCCATGCTCTATTAACTACAAAAGTGATGTAGGAAACAATACACGAATATATCAGAACTTGCTCGATCTGCACAAGTAATACCATCTCATACTCTGATAACCTCACTTCTACTCTGAACAACGTAGAGCCAACATCGGCCTGACGATGGTAGTCTCAGTACTATCGAAAGCTTGGCACCTAGACCTAGGTACATAATTAATCCGAATCGATATTGTATAATTATTTAAATTATTTATTATTTTACGATATTCCTTACAAATTATTTAATTTGTCTAATTATTTAATTTACATGATTTGTTCCAAGAAAATATAGCCATCGACGGCGACATGAGTACACCAGTTTCATTAGTTTACGGTCCTAAGCCCGTGTAAATAAAGACTGTTTGGTGTTAGAAAGAGCATACAGCCTTTAAAAAAACTCTGCTTCAAACCAGTGATGAGAGGTCATGAGCAAAAAGTAGTTTCTATGGATACTGTGAGAAGTAGGTTAGGGTCACCGAGCCAGGAAAGGGTTACAGCTAAAGAGGGTAAGCACCAAACAAAAGGTTGTGACATGGTAGAATTAAGGAAAACAACGTTAAAGTTAAAGAAGTTAGTTCAGGAAGAAGAAGCAAGAGAATCATAATAAGCGTTTTGTTCACTCTGTAGGTAAGAAATGTAAAACATACTCCTTCTCTGCTATCTCATAAACTTTACAAAGTTCTTAAAAATGTTTTTGTGTGTTTAAAAACATGAATATTCGTATTATTCAAATATGTTTTGCTCTTAATACTCAACAAACAAACAGACAAGGAAACACTGAAGAGGCTGATGAGCGAAAGAGGAAAAGTTTTGTACTTGCCATTGTGAATGAGAACAAACAAACAGACAAGGAAACAGAAAGACAACACTGAAGAGGTTGATGAGTGAATGAGGTAAAGTTTTGTACTTGCCATTGTGAATGAGAACAAACAAACAGACAAGGAAACAGAAAGACAACACTGAAGAGGCTGATGAGTGAATGAGGAAAAGGTTTGTACTTGTCATTGTGAATGAGAACAAACAAACAGACAAGAAAACAGAAAGACAACACTGAAGAGGCTGATGAGGGAATGAGGAAAAGGTTTGTAATTGTCATTGTGAATGAGAACAAACAAACAGACAAGAAAACAGAAAGACAACACTGAAGAGGCTGATGAGGGAATGAGGAAAAGTTTGATACTTGCCATTGTGAATGAGAACAAACAAACAGACAAGAAAACAGAAAGACAACACTGAAGAGGCTGATGAGTGAATGAGGAAAAGTTTTGTACTTGCCGTTGTGAATGAGAGCAAACAAACAGACAAGAAAACAGAAAGACAACACTGAAGAGGCTGATGGGTGAATGAGGAAAAAGTTTTGTACTTGCCATTGTGAATGAGAACTAGCTTGCTTTCTGTAATGACAGTCGGGTGTCAAAGATAATAAAATACATTATTTTGCATTGTTAATTTATAAATAAATTCTCAGACTTTTGACCAATGGAGGGTCAATTTGCTCTCGGTTTTCTTCCGGGAAATAGCTGGTTGCGATGCGCACCCTGATTATAAGTACCCCAAAAGCAAATGGTTATATAAGTATTTGCCGTTATTTAATATGCATAATTAAGAAACACATAATTTCATAAAAAAATCGATTCTGATTTAACGTATTTAGGCAATATTAGCATTCACTATTCATTTTCCCTAAGAAGTTACCATATTAGCTTGGGAGGGTGAGATGTATGTTTAATAAAAATATATTAAAAAAAAGGCAAACCTTTCCCCATCCCCCATCGTATGAATCTTGACCTCTACATCCGCGATTACTGAGGTCAAATAAAAGAGAGGACGACTAAGAAAAAAGACGGACCATGCTTTCATCCTCATCGTTTGAATCTTGACCTCCACCTCCCCGATTACGGAGGTCAAATTAATGACAGGACGACTAAGAAAAAAGGGAGATCATGCTTCCATCTCCATCGTATGAATCTTGACCTCCACCTCCTCGATTACTGAGGTCAAATTAATGACAGGACGACTAAGAAAAAAGGCAGATCATGCTTCCATCCCCATAGTATGAATCTTGACC
>CM022878.1:34996264-35012813 GCA_012654025.1 Pachypsylla venusta | reverse complement strand
AATTCAATGTCATCAGTCAAAACTGTCAAACAAAAAAATAGTAATTCAATGTCATCAGTCAAAACTGTCAAACAAAAAAATAGGAATTCAATGTCATCAGTCAAAACTGTCAAACAAAAAAATAGGAATTCAGTGTCATCAGTCAAAACTGTCAAACGAAAAAATAGGAATTCAATGTCATCAGTTAAAACTGTCAAACAAAAAAATAGTAATTCAATGTCATCAGTCAAAACTGTTAAACAAAAAAAATAGGAATTCAATGTCATCAGTCAAAACTCTCAAAAAAAAATAGGAATTCAATGGCATCAGTCAAAACTGTCAAACAAAAAAATAGGAATTCAATGTCATCAGTCAAAACTGTCAAACAAAAAATAGTAATTCAATGTCATCAGTCAAAACTGTCAAACAAAAGAATAGTAATTCAATGTCATCAGTCAAAACTGTCAAACAAAAAAATAGGAATTCAAAGTCATCAGTCAAAACTGTCAAAAAAAAAAAAAAAAAATCAAAATAATTCAATGACATCAGTCATTACTAACATCCCTAGTCAATTGCAGCTTTCATGGAATTAGGTAAATACTGATTTATGTTTTTTAAAAAAATCCATTCTTCCAAAACCCCTGGAATGACAATATCCCGGAAGGCGCCAGGATATTGTAGCCATCCACCAGAAAACTGTTTACGACCGACCCTGCAATCATACATTACACAGGCCATATTTTGAATGAAGCCACCAAGGGAATCAAACCAGTTTCATTAGGTGACAGTTCTAAGCCTACGTATATATACAGAAGTTTTGGTGTTAGGAAGAGCATCCAGCCTCCAAATAGCTCTGCTTCCAAACAATAAGAATAGGTCATCATTGGAGAAATGCGAGCTTCTAGAGAATAACATGCGAGCAAAGGGTTACAACTAAAGAGAGTAGGCACAAATAAAAAGGTTGTGGCATGGTAGAGTTATGGAAAGCAAGAAGTCAAACAAATGATATTTTTCTAGTGGATGCGAACAATATCCATGGAAGTATAGAATTCTTTAAAAAAATAAATCAGCATTTACATAAATCTATGAAAGAATTGAAAAAGGATGAAGTTAAAGAAGAAAACGCACGCCATTGGAATTGTCAAGCTATCGCCCCCTTAAATCCTTTTGTACAATCCGCCACTGTATAACAATACTATTAGAACAAACAAAGGCTAGAGGATCCTTTATAATTCTAAGTGAAATTGAAAGGCTCAGAAATGAATGGAACTATTTGCTGTGTGGTTTTCTTTCATTAGAGACTAAATCATATCTGAGGCTTACAACAATTGCGTTCGCTCCTATATTGCTTTCCCACTCAAATATCTCCAGAACGGTTTGGAGCTTTAAAATGCAACGAAATGCGGTCATGAAGTTGAGTAGTTCAAAGTTAGTAAATTTGTTTGCTAGGATGCAAACTTTGAGACTTCAGTTTTTCCAAGAAACACAATTTTATTTTTTATACCTGAAAATATACGCTCAAATAAAAATTCACACTTTATTTTGGCTTATTATTTTCAATAATGAACCTTTGGAATCGTCACGGAAAAAAAATTACCCCCCTCAAAATTTGATATTATACGTTTCAAGGTACGTAGAAACCAAAAATAGAATAAAAAAAAATCCGTTTGTCCGTCGTACGCCGTGATGGGCACTTTTGCCACTTAGCGTTGACCGATTTGGCTGAAATTTGGTATATAGGTCCCATCTGGGCTCTAATTGTGCCCCGCAACTTTGGGTGCAATCGAATACACCCTTGGCGATTTTTGCCGCTTTTTAGCGGTTTTTAAGGTCGGTCTTAAGACCGTGTACATAGAGAAGGTTGGGTATTAGGAAGGGCATACAGCCTTTAAAAAACTCTGTTTCAACCAATGATGATGAAAAATCATCTGCAAAAGGCGTTCTTCGACGCAGTTTCCGAGGAGCAAGCTAGGGTTACCGTGCCAGGAAATGTTTACAGCTAAAGAGAGTGGAAACCGAACAGAAGATTGTGGCATGGTAGAACTAAGCAAACCAGCGCCCACCCCAAATAGAGTTGAGAAAGTTTGAAGTTAAAGATATGATATATTTTGGGAGCCGTTTGTACAAAGTACGAGGACGTTATTATGAGGCAGAAAGAATATTTTTTTTTTTTTTTNAAAATAGCCGACATTAAATAAAAAAGTCTAAAGGACCATCCAAACTACACAGTGAAAGTGTCAGTGACCGTGCTCTCACAGTGAATGTAACAGCACTTGTCACTGTTTTCTCCGTGATCAGAAAATGGAGATATTTTCACTTTGAAGACGGCACAGCGTCGAAGAGTCACTGTCACTGACACTTTCACTGTGTACTGTGAATGCTCCTTGATCTAGCCAAGTCTGTTTATCTATAGATATCTAAAAATTCAATGATTACCTTTCTTGGCCAAATAATGTAATAGTTCAATGGCCATCCAAATAGGAATTGGATTTTTTTTTTGTTTAATTTGACTTAACGTCTATTTAACATCTATTGGTCATTCAAGACGGGGGTTTCACCCTCCATTCGCTGGAAACTTGCAAACCAGCTACCCACATTGACCTCACTCCGCCTGGGTTGGACCGGAAAAAAGAGCCAACGTTACGTGGTGTTCCCAAGCAGTCACCCATCCAAGTACTGACCACTCCCGACGTTACTTAACTTCAGTGATCTGACGGGAACTTGTGTATTCAACGTGGTATGATCGTTGGCTATGGAGAAGAACATTTCAGAAGCTACAAACAAATGAAAAGCATGCTAACAGCATATACATTAAATACCTGAACGATAAGATATTGATAAATTCGAATAAATGGCAAAGCGAAAGTAATAATAGATGATAATGTTGTTACAAAGAAAGACAAGACAATAGGAGTAGACAGAAATGAAGGATGAGAGATAAAAATGAAAATGTCAGAAATGATTAAAAGTTAGGTCACGAAGTCAATGCTGACCTTTATAAAAAGTCAAACTTATACAATAAAAGGAGAAGAAGAAAAAATAACAAAATAGAAAAGAAATACTGGCGGAAGAAGAGAGGAAGAAGTCATGAACGATATATAAAATGTGCAGCGATGCTGTTTACATAAATAATTGGTGTTCAACGAATAGAATATGTCTTTGTAAAACAATGTGTAAGACATTGTGGCAATAGCATTTCTCTTGTGATTTCCAAAAAGGAAAAAAAAAAAAAACAGTTCCGTGATCGACCTACCTGTCTTTCTCCTAACCTCTATATATATTCTTCTCTTTTCCATGTTTGGGAGGATTCACTAGCAGCCTTTGCCGCCTAAAAGACCATGACCACTGATAAAAGTTTAAAACAATTTTGATCAAAATGTGAGTAAGACATTTTGGCAATAGCATTTCTCCCGTGATTTCCAAAAAGGAAAAAAAAAAAAAAAAAACCAGTTCCGTGATCGACCTGTCTTTCTCCTTACCTCTATATATATTCTTCTCTTTTCCATGTTTGGGAGGATTCACTAGCAGCCTTTGCCGCCTAAAATTCCACCCTATGTTTATTTAATAAGGCTCCTTTTTACAATGGATTGCCCCCATTTTTGGTTTATTATTTTCAATAATGAACCTTTCGAATCGTCACGAAAAAAAAAAATTACCCCCCTCAAAATTTGATATTATGCTTTTCAAAGTACGTAGAATCCAAAAATCGAATAAAAAAAATCCGTTTGTCCGCCGTCCGCCATGATGGGCACTTTTGCCAATTAGCATTGGATGAAATTTGCTTTATGGGTCCCATCTGGACTCTATTTGTGACCCGAAACTTTTGGGTGCAATCGATACACCCCTGGCGATTTTTGCCGCTTTTTAGCGATTTTTAGTATTGCTGTCTAAAAGGAGAATGGAAAGAGCTACAGATTTGAAATTTTGTATGTATGTCATATTTGCGGTCCCAGTTAGCGCCGAAACTTTTGGGTTCAATCAAATATACCGCTGGCGGTTTTTACCGCTTTAAAACGGTTTTCATTAATTCTGTCTAAAAAGAGAATGGTAGGAGCCGGAGCCTTCAAATTTAGTAGGTATGTCATATTTAGGGTCTAATTACGCCCCAGATTTGGAATCGTCACGAGAACCCCCCCTCAATTTTTTCGCCCACCCCCTCCCCCTAATTTTTTGGAGGGCCAAAAAAAAAGGTTTATTATTTTTTGCCAGAAAAATAATAAACCCATGTGTCTTTTTTTTTAGCGTCTCTTTAACATCTATTGGTCTTTCGAGACGGGGATGTTTACCCTCCATTCGTTGGAAACTTGCATACTAGCTACCCACATTGAACTCACCCAGCCTGGGTTGGGCCGGAAAATAGCCACCATCATGAGGGCACGAACCCACATGACTTAACCTAATTGGACGTTGATTAACTTTAGTGATTCGAACATAGCCACGTAGGCAGCTTCATAAGTTAACGGTTCTAAGCTCTGATACATACTGAAGGTTTGGTGATAGTGGGACGTCTGTCAGTAAAACTATTCTTCACAACAAAGAAGTAAAGGTCAGCATGTAAGATGATTTGAAAAGGCTAATAAAGTCACATCAGAAGAAGGCTGATAAGCAATAAAGTTGAAATGGACTTTGAAGGCGGAAGCTTTAGATACAGGAGTTAGGGAAGAAAAATCTAGCAATGTAGCCACCTGGGGGGCAAGCCAGCTTCATTAGGTGACGGTCCTAAGCCCGTGTAAACACAGAATGCTTGGTGTCGGGAAGGCATCCAGCCTTTAAAAAACTGTGCTTCAAACCAATGATGATAGGTCATCAGCGAAATACGAGTTTTCAAGTTTCTATGGATACTGTGAGAAGCAGAAAAGGGTACAGATAAAGAGAGTGGGCACCGAACAAAAGTTTGTGGCATGGTAAAATTAAGGAAAACCAATGCCGACCCCAAAGGAGTGAATTTAAAGAAGAATCAAGAAAGATAACTTCAATCTCAAATGAAATTGGGTATAAAGGAGCGGTGAAAGAAGAAGACTAACAATTTACTGATTTATAATTCGATTCTTCTAATTATTTTAATTTACTGATTGTTTTACCTTTCTCATTATTTCTTCTTTTCTCACCCTGGTTTTGCTGTGTGGTCGAAGAAAATAACTAATTTTTTCTTCAAAGAATTTGTTCAAAATCTTCTTTGATCTATATTTGAAGCGATTTCAGCAAGTTTATTTTCTAATAGTACCCAGTTCGATCCCCTATTTTGTCACTTTTTTTTGTTATATTATTTTATGAAAGGTTAGAAATGTACCCAAATAATTAAAATAATTAACTATTTAGGTCGTTATTATGTTTACACTAATATGTAATTAAATAAATAGCCACAAAAAAAGACGAGAAATTTCAGAAATTTCGACGAAAAAATTACGACGCAACTGGTCGCCATGTGAGAAAAATTCTCATCGCGGTCAGCGTCTTCGGCTTTCCGAATGCCTCAGGCAAATGGAATGCAATGTATGTCGTCAATTTTTTGTGAGCACAAAGAAAAACATATTTTGAACAGCTACTGAGAGTTGGAGCCAATAATTACCAAGTTATTGCGTTTTGGCCGAGAAAAATTCCCTATAGGGGACCACTCACGGGTTAATGTTTTACTTTGGCCCCCTAAAGTCATCACCCTAAGTATACCCATATATGTAACATTAGGCACCCACTTAAATCAAATTCTCAGCACCAGTCACTATGAAATGAATGATGACAGGAAAATATTTGGAATAAGTATATTTACAGCATAATAATAGCCTTTTTTGCAGCTTCTGTATTGTAAACGTAAAAATTTTTTTTGTTATTTATTTAAAACGTTTTCTGACTGTGGGGAAGGTGACATTTTCAAGTAGTGTTTTGAATGGTGGTAGGTATACAAAACTTTTATGAATATTACAAAAGAAGAAGAACTTTAGTATTATTTTGGAACCCACAACCTACATAGAGGCACGCGGAAAATAGGGCCCAATATAGACAGAGGGTGAAAGAACGCATCAATGTGGTTCCAATGAACGCACGTTCATCTGTGTGTCTGTTATTTGCTTTGCAAAGAACACATCAATGTGGCTTCAATGAACGCACGTTCATCTGTTACACTCTGTTATCTGCTTTGCAAAGAACACATCAATGTGGTTTCAATGAACGCACGTTCATCTGTTACACTCTGTTATCTGCTTTGCAAAGAACTCATCATGTGGCTTCAATGAACGCACGTTCATCTGCTTTGCAAAGAACACATCAACGTGGCTTCCATGAACGCACGTTCATGTGTAACACTCTGTAATCTGCTTTGCAAAGAACACATCAATGTGGTTTCAATGATCGCACGTTCATCTGTTGCACTCTGTGTAAATCAATGTGGCTTCAATGATCGCACGTTCATCTGTTACACTCTGTAATCTGCTTTGCAAATCGATGTGGTTTCAATGGTCGCACGTTCATCTGTTACACTCAGTAATCTACTTTGTAAATCAATGTGGCTTCAATGATCGCACGTTCATCTGTTACACTCTGTAATCTGCTTTGCAAATCAATGTGGCTTCAATGGTCGCACGTTTCTCTGTTACACTCTGTTATCTGCTTTGCAAAGCACTGTTATTATATCTTTTATTATCAGTCGGGTAAAAAAATAAGACCAATGAAAGTAGCTGTAAGGTGCTTCCTAACCAAAAATAATCAACGTCGGAAAAACTTTTTACAGCTTCAGGCAATGAAGATTTTATGCAAATTGCATCCAAGAGATAGTTCTACCGGACCGTTTTAGAACTTATATTATTATATACTGAAAACTTTTGCTTTGAGATTATTTTACAGTACCTTACCCATTGTGAAAGTTCTATTAAAAACAATTAGCAGTCTCTCACGGAAAATAAAAAAGAAATAATCCAATGTGCTTCTGTAGAATCATTCTTGTGTAATGAATGCGAGTGATTGCTTCTGTAAAATCATTCCTGTGTAATGAATGCTAGTGACTGCTTCTGTAAAATCATTCCTGTGTAATGATTGCGAGCGATTGCTTCTGTAAAATCATTCCTGTGTAATGAATGCGAGTGATTGCTTCTGTAAAGTCATTCCTGTGTAATGAAGGCGAGTGATTGCTTCTGTCAAATCATTCCTGTGTAATGAATGCGGGCGATTCGCATAGAAATAGTGTATAAATCTCAGACGGTCCTCAATATGGTTAGTTCCTAACACCGGTTCTCCCCGTGCCCTCTGGTACAGTCAAAGACCATCAACACCGTTCCCACGACAACTCACTGAGTTTTTCTTCCGTAGGTGTTTTTTATCCCAGCCGTGCTGCTCCAGATACTTCTTCAAAGAGTTGGTATATAAATCCTTGCTAAACCCTGAATTATCCGATCGTTGTCCTCTATGTATGCTGGCTGCTCATGATGTAAATCATTGATTCAACTGTCCATCAAACCCAACCAATGTAGAACCGTCAGCATTATAGACAGATCCTGTTGGAGTGGCCTGGAGATACAGTGAGAGTCGTTGAGAACGTTAACAACAACAAAACATGAATCTCAGACTGACGATATAACAGGTCATGCTTCCAAATATGATACTATTTAAAATGTATATTTTTTTGTGTTATAATGTCACAATGTTTGTGGGCATTAGAGAATTACAAGGTATTTTCAAATTCACCCCAATACCACTAATCCTAAGATACAATTTATCAATTTTTAACTTATAATGCTACCACTTGGGGCTATTACCAGAGCTACTCAATTGTCCTCAGGAGTACCAAGTAGAAAATTCGAAATAAGAATTTTCAATTTTTTCACCCGTCCAGGAATCGAATCTGAAACCTCCTAGGTGTATAACGTCAAGCTGATTCTATAGCAGAACCGTATAGTATCAAATCTATAAATTATAAAACTGAAATCCCAGGTGATAATTTGATTGAATGAACCTGCCCCCTCATAATCAACGTCGTTCCACGATGGCAAAAATCGAAAAGCGTTTCTACATCAAACTGCTAAAAAGATAAAAATCATTTTCAAAAAACACCATATTGGCCCCCCCGTTGGGAGGGTAGGGCCTCCAAAATTTTTCATAAATCGAAAAGCCCCTAACATCAGCCATAACATAACAATAAATTTTATGTTTCTACAACAAAAGGCTAAAAAGATATTTCCAAAAAACAATATGTTGGCCCAAAGCCCCCAATAACTATGCCGCAAATTTCCTTCATGAATGTCCCAAATATATATAGCAAATTTCGTCAAAATCGGATGAAAATTTTGGGTTGTAAAATCGCGTGAAAACAAACATACACACATACATACACATATACAAGTGCATTTCAGGATGTATACCGGAGTCAAAAGAGGAGTTCACTTACGTTCACAATTAAGAAAAAGGCATGATAAAAAGGTGGAATATAACTTCCATATAAATTTAGGTTCTCATTGGGACTTTTAATGTAGATAATGTACATATAAGCCTCCGACGGAGATTACACTGTGTAGGAGATTATCCTGTGATCCTTTATTAGATAATGGAGAGCATTTCTAATAAATATAATTCAAGAATCAACACATTGGGTACCATCCAAATTATTTAAAAAAACAAGCTCCTCACGAAAGTATCTTTAAATAATTGAATTGAATTTCTTAGCAAGATCAAGTGAGCGTTCAAATGTAGCAAGCGAAACTTCAAATGCAAGATCGAGTGAAAGTTCAAATTGACTCACATCCCTAAAAATTCATTATTTACGCTTCCAAGTCTGAAGGTATGTCTCCAAAGATTTCTTTTTCACTTTGATCTTGTTCAGAAAGGCAGAAAATTTCCCTCATCACAATGATTGAGAAGGAAATATGAAGGAGAGGCGACAATAATGTAACTTTTTGACTTTTGAAAAATTCAGACTTTGAGAGCATATGAAATATTTACAACTAGCTGAGTACCCGAACTTCGTTTGCTGAATTTAGGCTGGGTCTGCGACCCAGCCTAACCTTGCGCAGACTTCAACACGCATTTTATTTTTTTTGGAACCTAACCCAATACTACTCCCAACACGTTCTACNAACAAACAAACAAACAAACAAACAAACAAACAAACAAACAAACAAACAAACAAACAAACAAACAAACAAACAAACAAACAAACAAACAAACAAACAAACAAACAAACAAACAAACAAACAAACAAACAAACAAACAAACAAACAAACAAACAAACAAACAAACAAACAAACAAACAAACAAACAAACAAACAAACAAACAAACAAACAAACAAACAAACAAACAAACAAACAAACAAACAAACAAACAAACAAACAAACAAACAAACAAACAAACAAACAAACAAACAAACAAACAAACAAACAAACAAACAAACAAACAAACAAACAAACAAACAAACAAACAAACAAACAAACAAACAAACAAACAAACAAACAAACAAACAAATAAATAAATAAACAAACAAACAAACAAACAAACAAACAAACAAACAAACAAACAGACATTCACTTTTATATATATATAGATGTATATTGTTTTTACGTTAATATTAGCACAGAGAAATACGTCTTCAGATTCTAGAGAGTTGTCTATGGGTCCTGTATATTCATATTCAAAGAGAAGGCATTAGAAATACCTAATTATTATTTGGATTGAATTAGAAATAATTATTACCCCCATCAGTATTTTCAATATCAAACACCGCAAAAATACTCCCCTCAACGCCTCATCCTCTTCAAAACTTGATATTTCCCAGCACTTTTGACATGCTGTTCACCGATTTCAATGAAGTTGGGTATGTTTTTCTCATATCTGTTCTAGATTTGTATATTGTGCCGATAAAAAAATAAGTTGTCACTTCAAGATTTTCAAAATTTCAAAGTCACTTCAAGATTTTCAAAAAACTTCAAGATTTTCAAAATAATTTTGTCACGAATGTCACGTCACATCCAGTTCATGCACATGTTTTGTTAACAAACTCAAAGCAAATTGTTTGCTTAAAATTGAAATAAATAAATAGAATTGAAACTTCAAGATTTACAGAACCATGTCAGAATCTTTTTATATCAGTAAGGCAAAGAAATGATTTGTGTAAGGAATAGCTTTTTTTGTTTTTTGAGGAGAATGGAATTTTGGGGTGTATGGGTTAGTGTACAGTTGTACACCCTGTATATTGCAACCTTACAAAAACAAGATTTACACGTTCCGCAAAGGGCCTTAGAGGCATGGTCGTTCTGACTTTTTGGTATTTTCTAAATTTTGCCTTTTGCCCGTTTCCGTTTTCGAACTTGTAACTCTGGAATGGCTGGCGATACCTTTGCAGAAAATAACCTAAAGTAAGGACTACACGGCCACCTTTATCTTTCTCGCTTTGAGTTGATATGTTGTTGCGACAAAACTTGAGATATCGGACCGTGACTGTCCGCTTTTGGTGAATAAATTAGAAATTTAGATGTAACTCGAAAACGGCTTGCCCTATTTTGATTCTGATAATTTTCCTGAGATTGTAGACCATGATCACGCTATCTGCTACCGTTTGGGCTGTGGTATTGTAACAGACAACCGCTACCACATAGGTACATATATACAATTTTTTTTTTGATTTGGCATAACGTCTCTTTAACATCTATTGGCCATTCAAAATGGGGGTTTTTACCCTCCATTTGCTAGAAACTTGCAAACCAGCTACCCTCATTGACCTCACTCAGCCTGGGTTGGGCCGGAAAAAAGAGCCAACGATACGTGGTGTTCCCATGCGGTCACCCATCCAAGTACTGACCACGACCGGCGTTGCTTAACTTCTGACAGGAACTGGTGTATTCAACGTGGTATGATGGTTGGCTTATACAAATTTCTCATTTATATATTAAGATAAAGATAAACATTTTGCAGAAGGAAAAAGAAAAAAATAGCCAGCAGACAAGGAAAACGCCTGATTCTGAGGAAGGAATATAGTTTATCTACGTGGGCAGAAGGCCAAACATATTGCGATAGAAAAGTCTGATTAGAAATCAATGACACAGAAAATGATTGTATAACTACTTGATCACCGTTTCCTGTCATCCACGAAGAAGAGAACAGAAAATATTTTCCAAGAGAAAAAGCAAGCTTAATACTTTTTTCTTTCCATTAATTTATATTTTTTCCTTTTAAAATAATAAAAATAAGAGTAATCTCCTATTTTACAAATAACATCTCGACTGAGAGCAGATATAATAAAATGGGCGACAGGGGAGCGACCCAACTAGAAATATTATGAAACGAGGGCTACACGGTTAAGGTTTGTAAATTTTTTACTAGAAAGAAAAGCAAGATGTTAGAAGAAGAAGAAAAAAACGGACGTGTTTGAAATTCATCATTCAAAATCTATACCCCACACTTCTATCTGTACCTATCACCCGACATTTCGTCGCACTAGCTCTAATATCTCATGGCCCGTACCAAAACTTTCATTTTCGCTGTTTTGAAGTTTTGTAAATGCTTGACGACATTGTGTTCTTTGTTGTTCTCAGAAAATTAATTCAATCCTTTATTAATTCCATTGGAAGGAACCAACCAGTAGGAGAATTCAGTTGTTTTTGCCTGCTAAAATTTTTAATTTTTACACTTAATAGTATAAACTTGAATGATCTATCTATCTCTTGGTCAATGCCAATAAGTGGCCAAAATAATAGGTAATATTGCTTTCCGTATCATTTTACTCTAAAGGCCTATTTACACTGTCCGAGCATTCGTCGCGAACAAAGGTAACGAACGAGCATTCATTCGAGGCTCAGGCAGTGGAAACAGTCGCCGCGAGCCGATCATGTTCGAAGCGAACGCTCGTTTGTGCTCAAGCCTGATCTCGAGTAAAAGATCGTCAGAAATGCTCAAACAGTGTGAACAGAATGATCGTTTGTGTTCGCAGTCGTCGAAAACTGGCGAGCAACGACCACGAATGCTCGATGTAAATGGGCATTGTAAATGGGCCTTAAGATCTCAGCTTGTGTGAGCTCAGATGGACTCAGCCCGTGTGAGGTCTTGGCCAATGCCAATAAGTGGTCCAAATAACCATATCAATCACTGATAGGATTACGTCAGTAACTTAATAATATTGCTTTCTGTACTATTTTCCTCTAAGATCTCAGCCCGTGTGAGCTCACATGGACTCGCCCGTGATGGACTCAGCCCGTGTAAGGTCTTGGCCAATGCCAATAATTGGCAAAAATAACCATATCAATCAATGATAGAATTACGTCAGTAACTTAATAATATTGCTTTCTGAATTGTTTTACTCTAAGATCTCAGCCCGTGTGGGCTCAGATGGACTCAGCTATGTGGGGTCTTGGCCAGTGACAATAAGTGAACAAAATAACCATATCAATCACTGATAGGATTACATCAGTAACTTATTACTAGTGGATCTAGATAATCAGGTGTTCACGTTAGTGTTGTAGTCATTTATAGAAAAAATATCTTGATCAAATTATAAAAAAACATTTTCAAAAAACAGGGGTTTGAGGGGGCTCTGCCCCCGGGGGGCAAGGCCCACTCCAAAATTGAAAAGCCCTTAACACCAGCAATAATATTTCAAAATTTTCCGTTTCTACAACAAACCGCTAAAACAATAAAAAAATCATTTTCAAGAAACAAAATACATGTTTGTCAAGCGTTTAAAGCCTATCAGACCATTGAGACAAAATTTGGTCACTTCTGTGTTTGATCTGTTAGATATCAACGCAAATAAATAGCGAATTTAATCAAATATATTTGCCGATCAAACTGTTTGATACTTTTTGAAGTCGAAAACATGACAAATAGTATGACACCACCTTTGATAGTGATTCTATTTTATTTGAAGTTAGCCTTATGTATGAGAGATTATTTTTATAGAATCCTGACAAATGATGAGGGCTCTAATTTTTCTACAAGGAGAACTAAGTTGAAGCATACTTTTTTCGCTTCAACAGTAAAATGTACTCAGTTATCCTCACGAGACCTAAAACAGAGAATAGATTTGATTTAAGTATTGGTAATGAGCGCGAACTAAGTTTTTTACTTTTACCATTGGAAAAGCATGGGAAAAGTTTTCAAGAAGCAATCTATTCGAGTGTCTAATATACACTTTTTGGTGTAGAATTCACAATTTACGGACAGTAAAATACAAGAAGCAGAAAGAACTGTTGATTTAATTCCAAATTAAACAATAAATAAAACATTTCCTAACCATTTGAAAACCAGAACACAGATCCACACAATGGGTACCATCTCCTTTCTATGAACAAAACGTCTTTTGTTGTTTTTTGAACAAAAGTTTAAAATGTTTTGCTTTTCACTGAAATTTAGATATAAAGTTTTTCAAAGTTTTGTCTTTATTATTATAAGAAAACTTTTGGTGGAGTAAAAAATATGATAGACTGCTCTCACTTATGAACAGAATACCAAAGGCAAAGGACTCGTGATCCTATGAACCATGAGCTCTCATAAAAGAGTATCATCTAACTTTTCGAATGGGTTTCAAAGAGAATAGAACTGAATTTTAAAAAAAATGTGGCCACCAAAGGAAGCAAACCAGCTTCATTAGTTGACGGTCCTAGGAATTGGGAAAGGGTGAAGTTGAAGAAGAAGAAGACCTGAATGAAAAAATATATAAGGTGTAACTATTGCATGTACCTTTTATTCGTGGTTGATTTGATAAAAAAAAAATATGATTACAAAAATTACTTTCGTATTTATATCTTTATGGTAGCCAATGATCATACCACATTGAATACACCAGTTCCCGTCAGATCACTGAAGTTAAGCAACGTTGGACGTGGTCTATACTTGGATGGGTGACCGCCTGGGAACACCACGTATCGTTGGCTATTTTTTCCGGCCCAACCCAGGCTGGGTGAGGTCAATGTGGGTAGCTGGTTTACAAGTTTCCAGCGAATGGAGAGTAAAACCCCCGTCTTGAATGACCAATAGATGTTAAAGAGACGTTAAAAAAAGAAAAATATCTTTATGATATAACCAATATAAATAAATTTAAATCAATCCATAGTGTTAGCTGATTTATAAATTTCCAGCAAAAGGAGTATAAAACCACCGTCTCGAATAACCAAAAAATGTTAAAGAGACGTTAAGCCAATAAGGTAAAAATATTCCAAAATGATTTTTTCTATTTAAAATCTTTGATATAAAAAGAAAACACATCTTCCCATTATCTGCATGGATATACTAACTCCAGCAAAAAATGTTTTCAAAGAATTCTCTTTTTTATTTTAATCACAAGACTAAGAATAGTATAACAGAGATGAAACTAAATGCTTTCTAGTCCTCAGGGAGTTGAAGGAAATCCCAGAGTATCTGCTTTACAAATATAATTAAATATATCAAAGCGGAGATGTGTTTCTTTGCCTTCAGGTTTAATGTACTTACGGGTACATGCTCACAGGTATAAAAGGAACAGGTAAAAAGCAATACACTTTCATTTTCACACAGCAATTTAATTTCTCCGAAGCACATAAAGAATAAATTAGGAGAAATGATAATGTACGGTTTTAATACAAAGTAGTCGCACAGTTCCCGATCTTCTTCTTCTTCTTTAAATTCACTCATTCCCAATTCTATTTGGCTTTGCATTCCTTTTCAACCATGCCACAACCTTTTGTTCAGTGCCTACTCTCTTTATTAACTTTTAAATAAATAAAAACAAAACACTTACCAAAAACACTATTTATAATGGAACTAGTTTCGAATCATTCGATTCATCATCAGTCTGGTCGAGTCTAAAGATGGAAGTTGACTAAAAACACTATTTATAATTATTTATAAAGAAACTAGTTTCGAATCATTCGATTCATCATCAGTCTAGTCGAGTCGAAGGATGGAAGTTGACTGACCATTGTTCATCGCGTGCTGAGTAGAGTGACGCGAAGTCCCGTCAAAATATTTACAGTCTATGTCTAACACTTTTTTAAATAGAATATTGTCACTGGCCTTATCAATTTCAATTTGATTATTTAGTATGTTTAGCTGAAACATTTTCTGGCACGGTAACCCTTGCTTGCTTCTCAGAGTATCAATTGAAACTACGTAGAAACTAGCTTTTCTCTGATGACCTCTCATCCAACATTGGTTTGAGTTTTTTAAAGGCTGAATTTTGTTTTTAAAGGCACAGAGTTTTTTAAAGGCTGAATGCCTTTCCTAACACCAAATCTTCTGTATTTACACTGGTTTAGAACCGTCACCTAATGAAGCTCGTTTGTTTCCTTCGGTACATTATTGATACTTTATGTAAAATTATTTTGGTAAAGCAGAATTTCTTTAAAACACAACTTTGTTCTCAAACGAGGTCTCCATTTCCAGAAGCTAATGATACAGAAAACAGATTTCACTTTCTCTAATGGGGGAAAAGTGGACTTTTTCGATTTTTCCCTTTACTTATACACCAAGGTCAATCATCCTGTCAAATGTCACGTCTCTATCTTCACCGGAAGTACTCTAAATTTTTTTGATAATCAGTCAGTGAGTACCATAAAAGCCATTTTTGAACCCATGTATCTCAGTGTCTGTGTTAGCTCAGTCATTTTAGGCCAGTAAGTAACTTCTATTTTATATTACAGAACATTATCATAAAATAGGGCAGAGTTATGAGGGCGGTAAAAACATGGCGAATATACACACATTATGCGTTAGGCAGGAACTTGGCCTAGATAACATGTTGTTACAACCGAGGAAACTTTCAGGTATAGGTAGTTATTAAATCTCATATTTACGGATTAAAATATCACATTAGTAAGGGACATTTTTTTTTTTTATTATTATTATCACCAGATTCCAAGATATTTTTAAATTTAATATCTGTTGTTAAGTAATTAAATCGAGAGTAAAATATACTCTTAGGATTTAATCACTGTTGTTCTGTCTTTAAATGCCAAATTTTCTTAAAATGTGTGCCGTTCCCAATAACACACACGTTTGGATTTCATAAAGGTTGAAATATCCTGGGATACTTTTCAGATTGGGTAGGAGTGTCTTCGGTATGGCACCCACACGAGTGCAAAATTATACTTATTGTAGTTGGAGCACAACTACAATAAGTATAATTTTGCACTCCATGTCCCACATTCTACTTATTTCTATGCTCAAGTCTTTATATTTCAATTTTTTTTTCTGCCTCTTTTCTTGTTATATTATTATCTCCAGGGATGGACACGTCTATCAGATAGCATTTTCTGTTTATCTTGTCTTTAATAATAATGTCCGGGCGATTAGCTAGAATAGTTCTGTCTGTGTGGATTTGTTGATCATACATAATCACATAGTTATTATTTGACATCACAGGATCAGGATCATGATTATACCATTTTTCTTCAATTTTAAATTCATAGTTTTTGCAAATATTATGGTGTATATATTTGCACACTTTATTGTGTCTTTCTGTGTATTCCCGCCGAGCAAGTTCGGGACATCCACTGATAACATGTGTGATGGTTTCGGGGAATTTTTTGCACAACCGACATCGATCATCTATTTGTAATTTTAAAATGTGTCTATCATAATATTTGGTCCTGAGGGATTGATCCTGGGCCGAAATAATGTATG
>CM022878.1:34943005-34987264 GCA_012654025.1 Pachypsylla venusta | reverse complement strand
AAACCAGTTGTTTACCTGTCAAATTAATTTTATATTTTTTTAGTTTATAATAAAGTAATAGCGACTTATTGTAATAAAAAAAATCATTTTATCCTTTATTTTGTTTGCGGGTATTTTGTGCCCCCCCCCCTTGGCAATGCACGTAATTGAATAGAGCTTGGCAATCCTAGGGTTAAAAAGAGTGTTAAAAAATCATCTTGTTTAGTTCTTGTTTAATGTAAAATTTCTACTAATTTTATGGCGCTAAATTTATAGAATTGTTTGGAGCGAGCGTGAATCACAAAAGACGGACGGAGCAGGTTTTGTATGTAACGACACAATAGCATCAAATTGATGTTTTAGTGCTACTGAATGAAAGGAAAAAAAAATTAATGTTTTAGTGCTACTGAATGAAAGAAGAAAAAAAAAATAATGGTTTAGTGCTACTGCATGAAAGAAAAATACAAATTAATATTTTAGTGCTCCTGAATGAAAGAAGAAAAAAAAATTAATGGTTTAGTGCTACTGCATGAAAGAAAAATACAAATTAATATTTTAGTGCTCCTGAATGAAAGAAAAAAACGAGTTAATGTTTTAGTGCTACTGAATGAAAGAAAAAAACAAATTAATGTTTTAGTGCTACTGAATGAAAGAAAGAAAAAAAAATTAATGGCTTAGTGTTACTGAATGAAAGAAAAAAACAAATTAATGTTTTAGTGCTACTGAATGACAGAAAGAAAAACAAATTAATGTCTTAGTGCTAGTGAATGAAAGAAAAAAAAACAAATTAATTAAGGTTTTAGTGCTACTGAATGAAAGAAAAAACAAATTAATGTTTTAGTGCTACTGAATGAAGGAAAAAAACAAATTAATGTTTTGGTGCTAGTGAATGAAAGAAAAAAAAATGTTTTAGTGCTATCGAATGAAAGAAAAAAACAAATTGATGTTTTAGTGCTACTGAAGGAAAGAAAGAAAAAAAAATTAATGTTTTAGTGTTATTGAATGAAGGAAACAAACAAATTAATGTTTTAGAAAATGAAAGAAAAAACTTCCGTGTTTGAAACCATCCTCGAATGCTAAATCCGTAAGAAAAGGTAAACAACAAAGTTTTGCAATTTGTCGGTTGTTTTAGCATGGAATATTAATGCAGTAGTTTTCTGTTGTCCTCTGTATGATGTGTCCTGATGATAAAAACATATGACACTCAGTCCTTTTGAACAAATAGAAGCCCATGCTATACCTAGCAAGTTGCAAGCTTTCTAGCAACCATAAAAAATGGGTTCACATTCAATCTATGTGTTCAAAATTAACAATCTTGATCATATGCAACACTTCCTTTGAAAATGTCCCATTGATGAGTTGTTACAGTGCACTGTTACCAATGATATATTTTGCATTGTTGTTTCATTTGTATCCAACAAATTCAGGGTGTTCCAAAAAAGTTTTCCCCAAAGATCCGGGCTCAATGTGAGGGTGATAAGAAATTTGTGAGGCTGTTTCAATAGGCATATAGCTACCAATACCAACAATTTAGGGTGCATTTATTTATCACCCAAGCTTGATTATTTTGAATTTGAAGGAGGCATTTCCAATGGATCTCTAAATTTAGAGCGAATAAACATCTTTGACCGTGTCTTTTGGAACCAGGGCCGTCTCGAGGTGGGGGAAGGGGCGACCCNTTGGTAAAAATCGGTTGAGTAGTTGCGGAGGAGTAGGGTAACAAAAGTTTGCAGTTTGTAGGGAGTATAAGGCTACGCTTCGCTCCGCCCAATAATTTGTGTATAAAATTGTACACCACATAAAAGTTATTAGCTGAATCGTGGCGGACCATAATCGTCCTCCTCACCGATTGCTCTGCATTCGCCCCTGTTTGGAACTTCTTTTAAAAACAGCCTTCACTGGTCCACTTTTCTATTCACTAGCATTAGGTATCCTAATGAAACTTTATAACATTCTTGGTTTGTTTGTATTTCATCTCATGCATCAACTGTCTCAGGCTAATAGCTTTTGTTTTTGTAATTCCATGCTCTATCTATGTTTCTTGTTTTTCTAAACTTACCACATGCCAATGACTTTTCAATTTGACCTAAAAGCTACAATCGTTTGATCTTAAAAAAAGAGAAAAGAATTGTTTTGACCTTGTAATCCATTCAAAAGGTTAGCTTTAATGTGTTGTTGAATTCATTATTCATGATATAAAAGTCTTTGTGGAATATATGTCGTCCCAAATTCCCAATAAATTGTATACTTTAATGAAGGATGCCACAGCAGTCTGTAGGAAGGGAACACTGCTTCTTCGTTCAAACCTCAAACTAAGGAAAACTTTAATCCAAGCATTAGTAAAGCAGAGTCAAACACAACTTGTATTATGCATTTGGTCACGGCATGATCGTTGTAGGTAGACGTGGAAAAACCTCTGGGAAATGATGAAAGGTCTGATCAGTTATTAGACGCACGTCCCGTGTCATAAGTCATAAGGTCTCTAGAGCATACTCCTCCGATGTTGTATTTAGTATTGAATTGTTAACGTCATTCAGGTGTGAGGTTCCAAAGATAGTACTAATTTTATTCACAAAGCGAATGAAGCGTTTGTTAGTTTCAAGTTACATAGATGCTTCGTCATAATGAGAGTGAATATAATTAGGTCAATTTTCTCAAAACAAAGGAAAACATCCAAAAACATTCTAGTAGACATAATGCAGACAATGTTTAAGGAGATAAAACAAAGGAGCGAACTGAGCTTAATCGAAACACATGTAAACAATCTAGTAATAAGACTATTGAAAGATTATATGGAGATAAATCAAAGGAGCGTACTGAGCTTAATCTCAAACATATGTAAACAATCTAGAAGAAAGACTATAGAAAATGCTTAAGGAGATAAATCAAAGGAGCGAACTGAGCTTAATCTCAAACACATGTAAACAATCCAGAAAAAAGACTATAGAAAGTTTATATGGAGATAAATCAAAGGAGTGAACTGAGCTTAATCTGCAACACATGTAAACGATCTAGAAAAAAGACTATTGAAATTTTATATGGAGATAAATCAAAGGAGCGAACTGAGCTTAATCTCAAACACATGTAAACAATCTAGTAGATAGACTATAGAAAATGTATAAGGAGATAAATCCAAGGAGCGATCTGAGCTGAATATCAAACACATGTAAACAATCTATCTAGGAGATAGACTATAAAAAATGTATGAGGAGATAAATCCAAGGAGCGAACTGAGCTGAATATCAAACACATGTAACACAATCTAGTAGATAGACTATAAAAAATGTATAAGGAGATAAATCCAAGGAGCAAACTGAGCTCAATCTCAAACACATGTAAACAATCTAGTCGAAAGACTATAGAAAATGTTTAAATAGATAAATCAAAGGAGCGAAATGAGCTTAATCTTAAACACATGTAAACAATCTAGTAGAAAGGCTATTGAAAATTTATATGGAGAAAAATCAAAGGAGCGAACTGAGCTTAATCTCAAATACATGTAAACAATCTGGTAATAAGACTATAGAAAGTTTTTATGGAGATAAATCAAAGGAATGAACTGAGCTTAATCTCAAACACATGTAAACAATCTAGTAGAAAGACTACAGAATATGTATAAGGAGATAAATCAAAGGAGCGAACTGAGCTTAATCTCAAGCACATGTAAACAATCTAGTAGAAAGACTATAGAAAATGTTTAAGGAGATAAATCAAAGGAGCGAACTGAGCTTACTCTCAAACACGTGTAAGAATACCAAACTTATTCCTAACACCAAACCTTCTATATTTACATGGACTTAGGGCAGTCACCTAATAAAGCTGATTTGCTCCCCTCGATGGCCACATTAAGTATATCAAACTTCCGACTGAAACGATATGGGTACAACTTTGAGGAAAAGGTTTGACAAAACAAATAACTATACACCTCTTTCCTATAAGAATAATGGCGTCGTTTCTGCAATCCATTTTCCTGACCCTGATATCGACGTGAAAGTAAAACCTATTGATGCACAAATAACTATACTCCTCTATCCTGTAAGAATAATGGAGTCGTTTCTGCAATCCATCTTCCTGACCCAGATATCGACGTGGAAGTAAAACCTATTGATGTACAAATAACTATACTCCTCTTTCCTGTAAGAATAATGGAGTCATTTCTGCAATACATTTTCCTGACCCAGATATCGACGTGGAAGTAAAACCTATTGATGTAATTTGTGACAACTAATGATTAGTGTTCTAAAGCAGCCCTTTGTATAAAAATGGCAGTATAAAAGTTTAAATTGAATTCTGTAGTGAGAAATTAAGAAAACAATATACAGTCTGACGTTCAAAGGTCAGAAATGTTAGGTTCAACTTTCTATTCGTGTAGGTAATTATTGCCAAGCTCGATGTTATTTTATGCACGCTCTCTTGAAATAAATATTAAGCTTCGAAACTTATATCAGGACTAATGCCTCAAATAGGCATTATGAGCTTTTGAAAGTATTATTTTTAGAGTATTTTACCCGGAAAATAACAATACAGGCCAATGACTGGTCCTACGAATGTTACAGTATTTTGTCTACTAGGTGTTATGTGAACTGTAACCGAGTTTTATCAAAGAATATTTTATCGTGAAAAAACAGCTGATAGCAGCTTTGTTTTTGATTGCATGTCTGTCGCTGGGTTGGACAATTTTTTCTTGGCTTAACGTGTCATTAACATCTATATTAGACAGCGCCTATGGCACGTTGAATACACCCCTTACCAATAGATCACTGAAGTGGAGCAACGTCCAGCGAGGTTGTACCACGTAAGTTCGCGCCCTCGTGATGCTGGCTATTTTTCCAGCACAACCCATGATGGGTGAGGTCAATGTGGGTAGCTGGTTTGCAAGTTTCCAGCCAATGGAGGGTGAAACCCCCGACTTGAATGACCTATAAATGTAAAAGGACGTTAACCAAAATTAAAAAAAAAAAAATATACAATATTGGTCGTTCGGATACTGGCAAACCTGCTAACCATATTGACCTCACCCAGCCAGCATCACGAGGTCGCGAACCCACGTGGAAACCCACATGGAACAACCTCGCTGGACATTGCTTATCAGTGATCTAACGGTAACTGGCGTATTTAACGTGCCATAGACGTTGGCTCAATCATACAATTAAATTCCCATAATTTTGAAGTTTTGCATCTCCACTAATTTTAATAATTTTACAGTCCCAGTTATTAGTGGCAATTTTGACAAATTGTATATTTTTGTCGGCTTAAGCTCAGAAAATATTGAAAACCGTACAAAAGAATTAATAATATTTGGCAAGTGTACCATAATATTATTCATTCTTTTGTATATGAAAGTTTTTAATAGTCTATGTTAATTTGAATTCACCAATTCCCGTTAGATCAATGAAGTCAAGTAACGTTCAGCGAAATTCTCGAAAGCTCACGTCCTCATGATGCTGTTATTCCCGACGCAACCTAGACTGGGTGGGCTCAATGAGGGTAGCTACTTTTGGGTGGGCTCAATGTGGGTAGCTACTTTGTAAGTTTCCAACGAATGGAGGAAGGATACAACCTACGTCTTGGACACCCAATAGCTGTAAAAGGGATAATAAGCAATAAAATATTGGATCAAGCATCTATTCTACACTACTTTTAAGTGTACTAAACACTTGAGAAGAATACGAAAAAGTTTCAAATTCACAAGTCTCATGTGCTACATATAATACAATACATAAGGATTAGCTATTGTATACATTTCAATGAAACGTACATCAAAATACATACAGGGTGTCCCAAAAGTTCGAGACCGCCTGAATATCTTTTGAACAGCTTTACGTGGAGTTTTGAAATTTTGCATGGTATTATATCCCAAATTAAATCACCTGATGGTGTGTCCAATTTTTCAAGGGCGGGTACCATGTGGCCCCCTGTCCATCTTTTGGTTTTTAAATACGAACCTCCATCTTGTGATACATTCTCGGAAAGACAATAAAATTGGAAGTACTTTGCAAAAAAATGTACACGTCTAGGATGTTTGAAATTTCCAATATATGATTTCCAACAGTGTCTAAAACTATGCGAATTTTTTGCAATGGTCTATTGAATGATTGCATAGGACACCATTGATGAGGAACCTGCTTTTTAGACATAATTCGCCTAGTTTTAGACCCTTCGCCGTCTTTTAGAAATAATAAGCCTAGGCGAAGTGTCTAAAACTAGGCGAATTATGTCTAAAAAGCAGGTTCCTCAACATTAGTGTCCTATGCAATCATTCATATAGTCATATCTTGGAAATTTCAAATGGTCGCCATTTTGAAATCAAACACCCTAGACGTGTAAATTTTTTTGCAAAGTACTTCCAATTTTATTGTCTTTCCGAGAATGTATCACAAGATGGGGGTTCGTATTTAAAAAACAAAAGTAGGACCCCCTGGGGGCCACATGGGACCGGCCCCTGAAAAATTGGTCACACCATCAGATGGTTTAATTTGGTGTATAATATGCAAAATTCCAAAACTCGACATAAAGCTGTTCAAAAGATATTCAGGCGGTCTCGGACTTTTGGGACACCCTATATAACAAGTGTAATAGTTTAAAAAGAGTAAAGATTTAATATGATAACTTGTTGCTAAAGATTTCCTCTCTATGTGTCAATAAAACGTTTAGCTTTGTTAAAGAAAGAAGAAGAAAACTGTATGAAAAGAGTTTGAAAATAATTTATAAAGAAGGTATCACAAAAAGAAAGGGAAAAAAGAGACAGAAAGGAAAGAAAACTTCTATAATATTGTAGCCAAAAAAAGAACAAATAAAAAGGTAAAAAGAAAAAAGTTTAGCGGATATATATATATCCAGGGATGAAAAAAAGGGACAAAATGAAAATTTTTGCTGTCAAAAGTTTTTCAATTTTCTTATTAGTTTCATATTCTTTCTTTTATATATTTTTTGTCATATGTTAGCATTTTTCTTTTCTCTTTTTTTTTCAATGTTTGTTATATTAAAATAAAGAAAGCAAATATCTAGAAGTTGCTAAATGTATTAAAAAATTTTGCGACTTTCTTATATGAACTGTGTTCTTCAGAGGGAGACGTTGATAAAATTAGGTTCTTCCTCTTTTTATCCAAAATAGGATACTTTAGTCGAGCCAGGGCCGGCTCTACCATATAGGCGAACTAGGCAACCGCCTAGGGCGGCAAAATCAAATTGGAATTTTATTTTCAGCGGGATATGAAAAAATCTGTATACATATATAGACGTGCATTCACCGGTGAGCGAAGTTTCTCAAAATCGAAAATCATAAAAACCTATTTATGTTCTACCATGTCGCAAGATCGACTTGTTGGGCTGGCTACTTTGTCCATAGAACATGAAATTGCTCGGTCTTTGGATATAGATCAAATCGTAACATCTTTTATATATGGATATAGATCAAATCGTAACAGGCGCGAAAAATAAGCACATATTTGTGATTTGGTATGTTTAAGCTTACAGTTACATGATTAGGTGAAGTATAATGGGCGGCAAAATCCATTTTGCCTAGGGCGGCAAATTCTCTTGAGCTGGCCGTGGGTGGAGCGGTGGAGAGAAGAAAAAACTCATCAATGTAGAGATAGTGCTCTTTTCCAAAACAAACTCATTTCGGTCTGCCCAGAAAATAGTAGTTAACTTGCTCCTCAGATCAAATAATTTATAGTGCTATTGATCATTTTGTAAATTATGCCAAATTCCCCAAATTAAACGACTTATTTTTTTCGTTAAGTTGCGAAGATTGTCTTACACTGTCTACTGATAATACAAAGTAAAATTAAATCAAATATTTCGATTATTTCACAATTTGTCATTTAAATGTTGACTTGTGTCATCCACACAAATTCAAATTGGTTGTTCTTATACCATTGCATTAAAACTATAATATATGATGTGACCAAAATACATTTTTTTAGACTATTTTCATTAAAAGTAGAGTATTTTCATTAAATAAAAAAAAAACGATTGAAATTTCGGGGGGGTCTGAACCCCATGGATACGGCCTTGATTGACCCCCACTTTGTATGAGAATCTTAACAGCGAAACATAACATTTAGTGGCACGTAGGGATATTTTTGTCAAAATATACATACAGCGTGCCCCCCCCCCCGCCAAAAAATAAGTTGGACCCCTGAGTCCACATGGGACCCGCCCCTGAAAAATTGGTCACACCATCAGGAGGTTTAATTTGGGGTATAATGCCATGAAAAAATTTCAACACTCCACATAAAGCCGTTCAAAAGATATTCAGGTGGTCTCGGACTTTTGGGACACGCTGTATAAAAATCCCACCTTCGGAATACCTAACCGTGTGTAGTTCCCTGTTGACTGTACTATCTTGGGGTCAGACTCTTAATGATAATCAAATTTCTCTGCATGGGGTCAAAAATACAAACACAAATGCAACACATGTAAGTGAAGCACGAAAACAGTAAGCAACAGAAGAAGAGATAAAAATATTCTTCTAAAAATCTTATAAATGATAAAAGAATTGAGAGTCTAAGCATTGCAAATGATAAAGTGTGATTGATCATGTCCGCCTCAGGCTGACAGGCAGTTTTTCTTAAAGCGGTCAAACCACATAACAGGGTAGTCATGGGAAAATCAAATATTTTGCAGACTTGGGGAAAATAGAAACCATTGAATTAAAGAATGAAGGCCTTACCTCCAAATGTAAATTTTGAGACTTATACTCAGTTGTGATAGAACAGTGGTTCCAAAACTAGGGTGCGCGCGCCCCTTGGTAGCGTGAAGGCAAGCAAAGAAGGGCGCGAGACCAGTTGAATTATTATCATTTAGTTAAAATATACCTATGTACACAATTCTTTTACAAAGGCAATTTTATTGAACATGATGTTTAGAAAATATGAATCAGATAGCATTCAGCAAACAAATTAGCGTTTTGATTGAGATAGCATTCAGCAATTCATTAGCGTTTTGATTGAGATAGCATTCAGCAACACATTACTGTTTTGAATGAGAGCAACACCAATACCCATTCATAGTTTATAATGTAAAGGGGAGGGGGACGTGGGAGGCTTTCATTTCAAGAAAAGGGGGCGCGGTCCCAAAAAGTTTGGGAACCCCTGTGATATATAATACACATTATGCTTCAATGTAAGGACAATTATCATCGCACCCTGTAGAAAACATCTTCTTGTATTGGTGTTGATATATCACTTTATATAAAGTAAGCTTGGATACACAAGTTACTGTCAGTTACTGTCTGTCTGTCTGTATGTGCTGAACGTTACTCAGTTCTGATAGAGGAAACACATGTATGCTTAAAGATAAGGACAATTATCGTCGCACCCTGTAGAAAGCATCTTCTTGTCTTGGTGTTGATATATCACTTTATATAAAGTAAGCTTGGATACACAAGTTACTGACTGTCTGTCTGTATGTATGTGCTTACAGAAAATGTAAAATTTTCAAAATAGAATAACCGCATTTAATGAAAAAGATACATTTACAGTTGACTTGAAATCAAGCTTTGTTCTGAGAAATCATGTTGATGCATATGGCCGGCCACATGGATGAAAAGGAATGTTGAATGTTGGAAGAGGTTCCTAGTCAAGTTATGTACACCATTTCTGCCCCATGTTGATACATATTAGCAAAGTTATGTACACCCTTTCTGCCCCATGTTGATACATATTAGCCGGTCAGATGGATGAAAGAGAATTTTGAATGTTGGAAGTGGTTCCTGGTCAAGTTATGTACACCCTTTCTGCCCCATGTTGATACATATTGGCCGGCTCGATGGATGAAAGAGAATGTTGAATGTTGGAAGTGGTTCCTGGTCAAGTCATGTACACTTTCCTGCCCTTAACCTACTCGTGCAATAGTATTTTATTTTAAAGATCTCATTAGATTAAATGAAATTTCTCATTAGATTAAATTTCATTTAAAAAAGATCTTAAAAATATTTTCTTAATAATCTCTATCTAAATTTGAAAAAGTCGATCCAACAAAAATTTAAATATTTAAAATCTTTCCTTAAACGTGAAAGAAAAAAAATTTTTTTTTTGTTTTTCTGGACGAATTATGACGACTAGATACCAAAAAACGGGTCTAGAAAAAATGTCTGTCCGTGTCAAGCTAAAATTTTTTAGCTTGTAAAATAATATACCCCAGTGTCACATTGGTCAGGTTTTAATATCTGGGGTTTCTACATTTCTTGTGTCAAAACGTAAAGAACCATCGTATGTGATAATGAATTTCAATTTGTTCAGAAGTACTCTGAATAGAAAAGATTTTATGGCACTTTGTAACATCATACACCTTTTTAGAACTATATTTTATTCGTCATTTCTAAGTTAAATTAAATGGACTCAGTGGAGCACACGGGTTCTCGGCCAGATGGATGAAAGAGAATGTTGAATGTTGGAAGTGGTTCCTGGTCAAGTCATGTACACTTTCCTGCCCTTAATCTATTCGTGCAATAACATTTTATTTTAAAGATCCCATTAGATCAAATGAACTTTATTCTAATGAGATCTTTAAAATATTTTCTTTATCATCTCTATCTAAATTTGAAAAAGTCGATCCGACAAAAATGAAAATATTTAAAATCGTTCCTTAAACGTGAAAAAAAAAAAAAAAAAAAAAAAAAANTGAAAAAAAAAAAAAAAAATCTTTTTGCTTTTCTGGACGAATTATGACGACTAGATACCAAAAAACGGGTCTAGAAAAAATGTCTGCACGTGTCAAGCTAAAATTTTTTAGCTTGTAAAATAATATACCCCAGTGTCACATTGGTCAGGTTTTAATATCTCGGGTTTCTATTTTTCTTGTGTCAAAAAGTAAAGAACCATCGTATGTGATAATGAATTTCAATTTGTTCAGATTTGTAACATCATACACTTTTTCAGAACTATATTTTATTCGTCATTTCTAAGTTAAATTAAATGGACTCAGTGGAGCACACGGTTTCGCCCCCCCTCCCCAAGAAATAAAAATATATTAAAGTTTTTATGCGCTTCCTCATAGTTTCACCTCTGTAGACCTTTTTTTTTTAAAGTGGAATTCATTGGTAGATATTTGTTTTGAACGAACCAGACTGGCGATTTTAGGGATAAATATGACTGTACCAAAAAAGAACAAACAGATTAACAATCACACAGGCAATATCCTAGAAATTTCTACCCTCTCCATAACCACACCAGACTGGCGATTTTAGGGATAAATATGACTGTACCTGAAAAGGCGTCTCATGTGGGAGTCATCATTTTTAAAGAAAACAAAGTATTCCCTATTGCTGAAGGATTTGAAGGAGGATAACAGTGGGGTACTCAAAATAAAATAAAATTTATGGTCTGGCTGCCACAGCTCTGGGTGCTCCGCATACAGAGACATTAACAAAAGGCACTTTTCATTTTCCCACTCCATCAGTCAAATACCAAAACGCAACAACACCACACACAAAATAGGAGACGTGTATCCTTCAACAGCTAGGCGAGAACTAGATTCATAGAACACCATTCGACGAATCCCGGGGTGTTTACACAGAGCGAACGGCGATCGAGCGTCCCTTTGATGATTCGCCGGAAAACCGACATCGCGCGGATCAGGCTCGAGCACGAACGAGCATTCACTTCGACCTTGATCGAATGCTTGTTCGTCATCCCTGTTCGCGACGAATGCTCGGGTAGTCTAAATGAGGCTTAACTGTCCTTCCTATTGAAGATTTTATTTTTTCCCCTCCTCCAGGAAAAAAATAGTTATCCAAAACTTTGAAAAATAAAGGGCAAAATGATACTTCTGTATTTGGTGAAAAACTTTTCTAACTCAGATTGATTTTTGATACACACTGGTGATGTGAACAACACTTGATGAGACAGAGAAAAGCTCTAGATGTCTTTCAGAGCGCTTTTTATATATATATATATAAAATGAACTTTTGTTCTATTCTTACAGAATGGAAAATCAATGTTGATGAAAATTTCAACGCGACAAAAAAATTGTGAGGCGTGAAAAATGTTTAACAGAGACACGTAGATATTACAAACGGGAATATTCCGTCACGTAATTTTTTCGTAAGCAAGTTTGTAGATATGACAAGTGGTTTTAGAGGAGCCAGCGGGGGGGAACTCACGGGGATGTGAAATAGAAATATTCTGTTCTCATATCAAGAAAAACGCGCTAGTTTTGGAATGTCAAGGAAAACAAAACAAGAAATACACATGCTTTTTATATTACGGAAAAACTTAATAAATTTGATGGAATATTAGAAAAACGAAACTAGTACAAACAATATAGGGGCTTTCGAAAATAAGGCCCTCGGAAAAAAATGACACCTAATCCAAAGCCAATGGAGAATAAAGAAAAATAATCGCAGAGAGCTATATCAACTTTATACAACTTTATACAAAGGTAGGTAACAAATATCGACAACCAAAATATACCCCCTTACCAAACAACCAAAATATACCCCCTTACCATCTTCATACGATTTCATACTGTACCATGCATGCTCTATCATAGCAAGTCTCAGTTGACAATGTAGTAATAGACGAAAGCGCTCGCGTGACACGCGAGCGCTCGGACAAATTAAATGTAGTTGATAGAAAAGAAAAAAAATGGGTGCGTGTACTAATGTACGCACGTGAGAAGCTATGCTTCTTTGGCATCATTAAAAAATAGTTTTTAATTGCATGCAAATAATTAATTACATTAAAAAAATAATATAAAAATAAGTATAATAATATTTCAAAAAAACATACTGCCCCACCCGGGAGTGAACTCAGAACCTACCAACTATGAAACAGGGCCTTACCAGTGGGCCACAATGTTCTAAGAAATATAATGAGAAAGTACAATATATAGTTGGAGGGGTCTGCGTAATTTTATGTTACACTAATGCGCTGTTAATTTTGTGTTACAGATGCGCGCGCATCTTAAAATTTCACTCTCATAATTTTTTCATTACGCGCCTAAAGAAGTATAACTTTATCATTTCAAAATGATTACAAACATCCTAGATACCATTTCTATATCAACTTTAGCAGATATCTCTTAATAACCAAAATCATAGGATCTAGAATCCTACAATGACATGGCATAGAGTAAGAGCGGATGACTCCTTCAACATTAGAAAATTAAGCATCCTTGAGGATAACATAGCAAGGACCTCGACCTGTCGGAAGACCAAGAAAGAAGTGGGAGGATGATGTTAAAGAAATAATTCACTTTGTACGGTTGAACAGAGAAATTGATTGGCAGAATATGGCAATGGATACATCTAACTGGAGACAGCTGGTTTCTGAAGTTAAGGACCCTCGTGTCTGTAAAATTTGTAGAGTAAGTGTACTGTAAGGCAAGAAGTTTACCATCTAGGTTGGCCTTATTCTTTAACTTCACCCTTCCCAATTTTTTTTTATTAGGGGTTGGCTTTGCTTCCCTTACCATGTCACAACCTATTATTATCTGCCTATGTATTCCTAGCTTGCTTCTCAAATACATTGATACAATCGGAAGCTTTTTACTGATGATCTCTGATCATTTTTTTTTTATTTATTTATTTGGCTTAACGTCTCTTTTACATCTATTGGTCATTCAAGACGGGGGTTTAACCCTCCATTCGCTGGAAACTTCCAAACCAATTACCCACATTGACCTTACCCAGCCTCGGTTGGGCCGGAAAAAAGAGCCATCGATACGTGGTGTTCCCAGGCGGTCACCCATCCAAGTACTGACCACGTCCGACGTTGCTCAACTTCAGTTATCTGACGGGAACTGGTGTATTCAACGTGGTATGATCATTGGTTTGAAGCAGAGTTTTTTAAAGGTCAGATGCAATTCCTAATACCAAATCCTCAGTATTTCCATGGGCTTAGGACCGTCACCTAATGAATCTGGTTTGCTCCCCTCAGAGGCTACATTACGATATAGGTAGGTACTAATTCTTAATCCATGAGACTTATATCACATATCAGATACCTACCTTCTCTTTAGCTGTAACCCTTTCCTGGCACGGTATCCCCAGCTTGCTTCTCACATACATTGATACAATTGAAACTGCGTACAAAGTAGCTTTTTACTGATGATCACTAAGCATTGGTATGAAGCACAGTTTTTTAAAGGCTAGTTGCAATTCCCAATACCAAACCTTCCGTATTTTCATGGGCTTAGGACCGTCACCTAATGCATCTGGTTTGTTTCCCTCAGAGGCTACATTACATCCAGGTAGGTACTAATTCTTAATCCATGAGACTCATATCACATATCAGGTACCTACAATACCTAACTATGAATAATGGATCATTCTGCGTTCTGTCAGTGTTTTGTCGAATTTATGTCGAGATGTCGACAGTGCTACATAGGTTCTTTTACAGTGTGTAGGTAGTTATTTTTCAACCACAATATAAAGTTATGTAACCTAGAGTATATGAGGGCAATGTGGAGAACGGGGAACACAAAATATGTTGCTAGCATTTTGTAGCCGCAAAATGAAGAGTTTTTTGATTTATTTTTACTCTCATATTTTATTACATTTCTCAAGATTTTCATACGGAGTGGCATAGGTATACAGGTATAATGCACCAGTCGCATTTAGGTATAGTGCAACAGTCGCATACTGGCATAGGTATACAGGAATAATGCACAGTCGCTTCCTGGAATTGGTATACAGGTATAGTGCACCAGTCGCATACTGGCATAGGTATATAAGTAAAGTGCACCAGTCGCATACTGCCATAGGTATACTGGAATAATGCACAGTCGCTTCCTGGATATACAGGTATAGTGCACCAGTCGCATACCGGCATAGGATATCATCCAGGTAGGTACGAATTATATCTGTATCCTATGCGAGTATACAGGTATATACTGGCATAGGATACAGATATAGTGCACCAATCGCGTACTGGCATAGGTATACAGGTATAGTGCACCAGTCGCATACCGGCATAGGATACCATCCAGGTGGGTACGAATTATATCTGCATCCTATGCGAGTATACAGGTATATACTGGCATAGGATACAGATATAGTGCACCAATCGCGTACTGGCATAGGTATACAGGTATAGTGCACCAGTCGCATACCGGCATAGGATACAGGTTTAGAGCACCAGTCGCATACTGGCATAGGTATACAGGTATAGTGCACCAGTCGCATACTGGCATAGGATAGAGATATAGTGCACCAGTCGCGTACTGGCATAGGTATACATGTATAGTGCACCAGCCGCATACCGGCATAGGATACAGGTTTAGAGCACCAGTCGCATACTGGCATAGGTATACAGGTATAGTGCACCAGTCGCATACTGGCATAGGATAGAGGTTTAGAGCACCAGTCGCATATTGGCATAGGTATACAGGTATAGTGCACCAGTCGCATACCGGCATAGGATACCATCCAGGTAGGTACGAATTATATCTGTATCCTATGCCAGTATCTGGCATAGGATACAGATATAGTACACCAGTCGCGTACTGACATAGGTATACAGGTATAGTGCACCAGTCGCATACTGGCATAGGTATACTGGAATAATGCACAGTCGCTTCCTGGAATAGATATACATGTATAGCGCACCAGTCGCATACTGTCATAGGATACAGGTTTAGAGCACCAGTCGCATACTGGCATAGGTATACAGGTATAGTGCACCAGTCGCATACTGGCATATTAGGTATACAGGAATAATGGACAGTCGGTTCCTGGAATAGGTATACAGATATAGTGCATCAGTCGCATACCGGCATAGGATACAGGTATAGTGCACCATTCGCAGACGAAAAATCTGACCCCGTATATTCCTTAAGGAACATATGTATGTGATTTTTTTTTTTTTTTNTTTTTTTTTTTTTTTTTTTTTTTTTTTTTCTTGAAATTTTTTGTTGAAAAACTTTCCAAATATTTTCTTAACTTCCTTTTCTCCAATTTATTCACCCCATCTCCATTTCTCTAACTGGCAAAAAAAAAATCTCACTTTCTCACATTTAAAAAGTTTATTTTTGTTTTATACAGGTATAGTGCACCAGTCGCATAATGGCATAGGATAGAGATATAGTGCACCAGTCGCGTACTGGCATAGGATACAGGTTTAGAGCACCAGCCGAATACTGGCATAGGTATACAGGTATAGTGCACCAGTCGCATACTGGCATAGGATAGAGATATAGTGCACCAGTCGCGTACTGGCAATACTGGCATAGGTATACATGTATAGTGCACCAGTCGCATACTGGCAAAGGATAGAGATATAGTGCACCAGTCGCGTACTGGCATAGGTATACATGTATAGTGCACCAGTCGCATACCGGCATAGGATACAGGTTTAGAGCACCAGTCGCATACTGGCATAGGTATACAGGTATAGTGCACCAGTCGCATACTGGCATAGGATACAGGTATAGTGCACCAGTCGCAGACGAAAAATCTGACCCCGTATATTCCTTAAGGAACATATGTATGTGATTTTTTTTTTTTTTTTTCTTGAAATTTTTGTTGAAAAACTTTCCAAATATTTTCTTAACTTCCTTTTCTCCTATTTATTCACCCCATCTCCATTTCTCTAACTGGCAAAAAAAAAAAATCTCACTTTCTCACATTTAAAAAGTTTATTTTTGTTTGGCAACGCGGAGAATGTAGATTTTATGATAATACAGAGTCGTACATCTAGATTTGCAGTGACGTGAATAAATATAAACTCTCCGTTTTTCTCCAATTCCTTTTGCACACATTCTTCTTCTTCTTCTCCTCCTCCTCCTAGAAAGCTTTGTCTTGATTATTATTCACATTAGTAACTTGTATATACGGAAGAGGGTTTTGTTTATTTTTTGTTCAAAAGTTTTCATTTGATAATACTATTATTGTTTACTTTATACTAAAAATGAAATGATGATACCTATACAACAACTTTAAAATAACTAACTGATGATCTTATTAGGGGAAATTCATTCAGGAAGAAGACAGAACAACTTTAAGATAATCTATGACGATAGATGAAGGAAGCTATTAAAGAATACCTATACAACAACTTTAAGATAACTAACTGATGATCTTATTAGGGGAAATTCATTCAGGAAGAAAACAGAACAACTTTAAGATAATCTATGACGATAGATGAAGGAAGCTATTAAAGAATACCTATACAACAACTTTAAGATAACTAACTGATGATCTTATAGGGGAAATTCATTCGGGAAGAAGACAGTACAACTTTAAGATAATCTATGACGATAGATGAAGGAAGCTATTAAAGAAAACCTATACAACAACTTTAAGATAACTAACTGATGATCTTATTAGGGGAAATTCATTCAGGAAGGAGACAGAACAACTTTAAGATAATCTATGACGATAGATGAAGGAAGCTAATAAAGAATACCTATACAACAACATTAAGATAACTAACTGATGATCTTATTAGGGGAAATTCATTCAAGAAGAAGACAGAACAACTTTAAGATAATCTATGACGATAGATGAAGGAATCTATTAAAGAATACCTATACAACAACTTTAAAATAACTAACTGATGATCTTATTAGGGAAAATTCATTCAGGAAGAAGACAGAACAACTTTAAGATAATCTATGACGATAGATGAAGGAAGCTATTAATGAATACCTATACAACAACATTAAGATAACTAACTGATGATCTTATTAGGGGAAATTCATTCAGGAAGAAAACGGAACAACTTTAAGATAATCTATGACGATAGATGAAGGAAGCTATTAATGAATACCTATACAACAACTTTAAGATAACTAACTGATGATCTTATTAGGGGAAATTCATTCAAGATTTTTCCTTCACAAGAACGCTCGATTACTCTGAAAAAATAAGCGAGCATTCTCTGAAATTTGTTCGAAAACGCCCACCCACGTAATTTTTTTTTGTGAAAAAAATCGATTTTTGGAGTTCTTCCTGAATGAAATGAAAAAAATCGATCCAAAATTTTCAGGCTATTTGTAAGATTTAGTACCTACTTTATTTATTATTTTCAATAATGAAAATTTGGAATCGTCAGGATTTTTTTTATTTTTGTTTCATGAGCACCCGTAAAATTCTGATAACTTCAAAACCTGACACCAGCCAGATGATTTTTTTCAGAAAAAACTGAAATATGTGCTTCCGTTGCTGTAAATTTATTTTTTGTGGTAAAGTGATTTCAGTGAATTAACGTTTTACTTTCACACACTGTAGTGGAAATGGATTTTTTTGAATGTATTAGTAATGAACTCACACTCAATAATGTAGCCACCGAGGTGAGCAAACCAGTTTCATTAGGTGACGGTCGTAAGTCGATGTAAATAGAGAAGGTTTGGCGTTAAGAAAATCCTCCTGCCATTAAAAAGCTCTACCTCAAACCGATGATGTGAGATTATCAGCAAAAAACGAATTTTTACGAAGTTTCTATGGATACCGTGAGAAGTAAGCTAGGGTTACCGTGCCAGGAAAGAGTTACAGCTAAAGAGAGTAGGCACTTAACAAAAGATTGTGGCATGGTAGAATTAAGGAAAGCAACAGCAACCACAAATAGAATTAGGATAAGTTGAAATCAAGAAGAAGAATTTGGTTTTGAGTCCTAGAGGGTCACCCGTGATCTCAGATTGGCTTTTTCAATTTTCTGGTACAATTTCTAGAATGTTTTAAAGAAGAAGAATGAACTCACTTGCAGTAACTTAGACCAATTTTGAGAAGGGAGCTTCAAGAAGAAGAAGAAGAATAAAAAATGGGTGACTGGCATTGTGAGGCGAACACATCATCACCACACATCACTTTTTAGGGTATAAAATTGCCAGCGTCTATGGCACGTTGAATACACCAGTTCCCGTTAGATCACTGAAGTTAAGCAACGTCCAGCGAGGATGTAACATGTGGATATCCACGTGGGCTCGCGCTCTCGTGATGCTCGCTATTTTTCCGGCCCAACCCAGGCTGGGTGATGTCAATCAATGTGGTTAGCTGGTTTGCAAGTTTCCAGCAAATGGACGGTGAAACTCCCGTCTTGAATGACCAATAGATGGTAAAGAGACGTTAAGCCGAATTAAAAAAAAATGGCATAAAATTTGGAATAAAACCTATTATTATGGAAGTAATAGACATAATGTATGTAAATACATCAGTTGAGCCCTATATTAGTCATGTAATGTACTTTGTAATTAGTCTGGAAAATGGAACACAATCTCCTAATGGGAAATATTATGTCGATGCAGGAAAAACAAAAACAAATGAAAACACATGCATGGCTGAAGCAATAACAATGAACTATACGTGGGCTTGGTGCAGGCACATCGTTTATAATATTGCACTACTTCAAGTATGAAAGAGCTATCAGCTAAATTGATATCAATTGACTATGAAGACACGTGTAGCACAATGCAAAACGTTACGAGTGACAAGTGGAGAGTTGCAATTTAAAGTATATCCATCAGGGGCGTACACAGGATTTTTTTTCGGTGGGCCCGAGGGGATTCACTCCATTCACACTCCACTCTCAGTGGGCCTGCCGAGGGGAGGAAGCCAGCTGCATTAGGTAAGTAAACACAGAAGGTTTGGTGTTAGGAAGGGCATCCAGCCTTTGAAAAAACTCTGCTTCAAACCAATGATGACAGTTTATTAGGAAAAAACCAGTTTCTACGCAATTACAATAGATACCTACTGTGAGAAGCAAGCTAGGGTTACCTTGCCAGGAAAGGGTTACGGCTAAAGAGAGTTGTTTGAAGCACCGTTTATTTTAAGGACTCTCTTTAGCTGTAACTCTTTCCTGATACGGTAACCCTAGCTTGCTTCTCACAATATCAATTGAAACTGCGTAGAAACTAGCTTTTTGCTGATGATCTCTCATCATTGGTTTGAAGCAGAGTTTTTTAAAGGCTGGATGCCTTTCCTAAAAGCAAAGCTTCTGTATTTACATGGACTTAAGACCGTCATCTAATAAAGCTGGCTTGCTCCCCTCGGGGGTTGCATTAATAACAAACATTGATTTCGCCCATCTCAAAAATCGTCAAATTTTACTACCGTACCTTGTTTACTATCAATTGTTCAGGTCACCCTACTGAGTATGATAGCAGCACATGCTGTGCTCATCTGGGTACCTTGTTTACTATCCATTGTTCAAGTCACCCAACTGAGTATGATAGCACCACATTCTTTGCTCATCTGGGTACCTTGTTTACTATCCATTGTTCAAGTCACCCTACTGAGTATGATATCAGCACATTCTTTGCTCATCTGGGTACCTTGTTTACTATCAATTGTTCAAGTCACCCTACTGAGTATGATAGCAGCACATTCTGAGCTCATTCGGATATACCTTGTTTACAATAAATTGTTCAAGTCACCCTACTGAGTATGATAGCAGCACATTCTGTGCTCATCTGGTTCGCAAACATTTTAAGAAATGAGTAAGTAAATTCTATACCTTCAGATAGTTATCGTTCAACTAAAGTAATAAAAACAAATTTCATTTTAAGTTTAGTTTCCTAGACAAAATACTTTTGAAATTGATACGAACAAAGTTTTCCTGGAGAACAAAAGACGTCGGCAAAACCACATTAAAACATTTCAAAGACAATCAAAACGTCAGTAACAATAAAATTAAAAACCTTGTAAGAATACCACTACCTCGTAACAGTACAATAACGAGCAGTGTACTCTATGTATTCGGTGTTACCACCACTTTCTAAACAAACACAACCACTGTTTGCATTCACGATATTCTAACCACCAAATCAAGTTAATTTATTTTAAATTTTAGTTAGATGAAGAAAAGGTAGAGATTGTCAGTTCACGATAAGTGAGAGAAAAATAACTCGGTAGAATACGGAATTAGTAGGATTACCAGATGAAAATATTCAAAAGCAGGACGCTTCGCATGAAAAAGCAGGTCAATAAAAAAAAATCTATCTATAATAATAAATTCAAATAAGAAATATTATTGAGGATGTTTGTAGTCATCTTGAAATATAAGAATTTCTAATTAATTCTGTATCGACTACAAGTAAATTGATGAGTCACGAGCGCTTTCGTCTGTTACGACATCTTCTAGTGAACTTTCCAGATAGTTCATAAATATCTCTGCTAATATAGGTGAAAGGGCGGGAGCCCATTGGTAAACTCATCAATTTAATTGTAGTCGAACAAAATTAATTAAAAATTCTTATATAATAATAAAACTTATCCAGAACATCAAAATTGAGGATATACAAAACAATTCTCCTCCCTACACTCCTATATGGGAACGAGACCTGGCCAGTGTCAAAGAAAATAGAGGCAATGTTACAAACTTTAAAATTTTATGAAGAATCTATGGTCCCGTCATTGACAACACTACAACATTGTGGAGAATTAGAAAAAAACATTGAAACCTGAAATGCTGAAGATGAGATGGGCAGGACACGTCGCGAGATGTGATGAAAATAGTTTGGTCAAACAAGCTCTCAATCTCAAATATAATGACAGAAGAAGAAGAAGAGGAAGACCCAAAAAGAAATGGATTGAGAACGTCATACAGTGGTACGAAGAAGTAAAAGAAGACAATCAACCTGAAAATTGGAGAGAATTAGCTCAAGATAGAGACAGCTGGAGAGCCTTTTGAAACCAAGAAGAAGAAAAATAAAACTCAAGTTATCTATCTATAATAATAAAACTATTTTTTTATTATTATAGATGTGTGTGTATATATTAGCCAAAATGGTAAGAGATACCAAANCCCCCCCCCCTCCGCGAAATCATAGGCTGAAACGCCAGAAAAATTATCAGAATTCAAAAATGTCGAACCGTTTTCGAGTTACGGCCGATTTCTCGATTTTTGACAAAATTCAGGTGATGGTCACGGTCCGATATCTTAATTTTTGTCAGCATTACATATCAACTGAATGCGAATTTTTTTTAGGGGGCTCTTTAAACCTTAATTCAGGACATAGTTTGCATTAAACTGTCCAACCGTTTTCGAGTTACCGCCGATTTTCCAATTTTTTTTTTTTAAGGGAAATCATAGAATACTATAAGCACGGGAACAGCCATGTCTCTAAGACGCTCAGCTAGAGTCCGTAGCGAAGTACGGGCAAATAGGTAGTTTAAAATAAAGTAGTTATATTGAGGAATTTGACTTACATGCAGCACAAAACACAGTGCTTTGTAACTTTCATTTATAATTTTAGCACTATTGGCCATAGCCATAATTTCTAGAGCTCTGGACTTTTGTCGGGAGGGTTTTTAGGGTCTTCTGATTTCGTTAAGTATGTGTAGAACTGTTCAAAATCCATCTTCCTGAAGTTATACTTCAGTGAGATGGATTATGTATACTGTATTTTTGTATAGTGGTGATTTGACAATTATTCTCATTACCAGACATGACGCAGGACAAACATGCAAAAAGCAACCAAAGCCAGACGTCTGGTAACCCTATACGGCGATTATCATCTCGCGTCACTAATTGCTTCGGTTGTTGCAAGGAAAAGAAAAAAAACAAACTTATTATTTAGAATTTTTTTGTTGAGCAGCCTGTGAATTATTTTTATGTATGGCCGTATGCCATCCTCCTTTTCTGTGTAAGCGAACTCCCATTCGAAAGCAAACACTGACTAACTGTTGTTATTCCCCCTTTATTTTATACTAAAACAATAAACAGTGATGTTTCTGGTCAACTGTGATTAAGTCTTCAGTTTGTAAACCAGCGGTTTATAAAACGGCAGATATTAACCATAGACCTAATAGCAATAAATTAGTAGGTTTATCTAAAAGTAATTACACAATTTATATGTATAACAGAAACCCTGAACATAAAGAATTGACGTGTTTTGGAAGCATCAATAGTGTATTTTATATTAAAGTTGACAAGTCACTCAAGAACTGACCATACCAGTCTGTGCTTAACTTTACAATTTGGTGAAGCAATAGTGTATTTTATATTAAAGTTGACAAGTCACTCAGGAACTGACCATACCAGTCTGTGCTTAACTTTACAGTTTGGTGAAGCAAGAGTGTATTTTATATTAAAGTTGACAAGTCACTCAGGAACAAACCATACCAGACTGTGTTTAACTTTACAGTTTGAATATTGTTACTGGTAAAATCCATTTGACAGTTTGCAAGGTAAAACTTTTGTACAGTTCTAATTATTTCTTACACCATTGTAAAATGCAATTTGCTCTTCCACCAACCTAACCCCCCCCCCTCCTAGGTTTAAATAGGAATGCACCCTGAACCAGACCATTATGAACTTATGATGCATGGTGAGTAAATGTTGATGAGCTAGCGGTGTTCCTCTTGGTTTTTCACAAGTACTTATGAAGCTTGGTGAGTAAATGTTGATGAACTAGCGGTGTTCCTCCTTAACATTAACAAGTACTTATGAAGCTTGGTGAGTAAATGTTGAAGAAATAGCGGTGTTCCTCTTTAAAATTAACAAGAACTTATGAAGCTTGGTGAGTAAATGTTGAAGAAATATCGGTGTTCTTCTTTAACATTAACAAATACTTATGAAGGTTGGTGAGTAAATGTTGATGAACTAGCGGTGTACCTCTTGGTTTTTCTTTAAGTGAAGAAAAATTTAACTTTCGATTTTTTATTGAAGAATTTTTATTGGAAAAATGGAGAATAACAAAATTATATCTATTACAGATAAATATCTGGGTGCTATGGTATAATACACAACAAAATTTGAAGTAAAGTAAATCATTTTTTTTCTTATCAAATAGAGGCACAAATATATAGGTACCACGCAAACACACAAATTCAACAAATTCAATATACCAAATTTTGTCACAAAGAAATTATGCCAAAATTTTGGAATCATAAACAAATAGTGTAATACACCCTTAAAACTATAGATATACCGCAAAGAAATAATAATACCAATAACTTTAAATCCGAAAACGAAAATCTGAATTCCAGTTTACATTTGCCATCATTCTCAGAAAGAGTAAACTTTAAATCAAAAGATAGGAAAAATATAAGCTTTGTGTTGTTTTTCAAAATAATCTTGTTGTGAGAATGGAAAATCAGGTCGACTATAATTCACAATAAGTTCTTCCAGAGAAAAAGAGAGATCAATGAGTTGGCAAACGACCAAACTTTGATATAAGGTACACTAGTTACTAATGACACACCCGCAATACTATCTCCCTCCGGTCTTTGCGAAGCATATCAATCTTTGGAGTCACCCCTCCCATAAGACACAATAAATATTCTTTTATTGAAGTATGTTTGTGGCGTGTTTTTCCCTTCTTTTTTTTTTAACAAATAACTTTATTCAAGATTTTGTGTTCGGATAACTTATAATAAAACTCATATGCCTATATATTTTTTAAAATTTACACCACAACGACAAAAATATGGCCATATACCTGGGAAACCCATCCGCGGATCAAACTTAAAAGATACTTAATACATGGTGTTTCAAAAGGTGATGCAAAAAAAAGAAACCAGGTATAGTAGAGCTCAAATAAAGGCCACTTTGCTTAATAAACTCCTATACGGAAATGGACCCCGAGGTAGCTAGGGCCACCCAAATTTGGCACTAAAAAATAAAAAAAATTGAGCGTAGGACGATTCTAAATATGAAGTATTAATCCTGACGTTAGTTCATTGCAAATAAAAATTACAAAAAAATCGAGAAAATGCAATGAACTAACGTCATAATTAATATTTCATATTACACTCAATTTTTGTGATTTTGAAAGGTCAACGGTTGGAGCTATTCCGGCCTTTTTTGTAGCAAAACAAGTTCTAAAAGAAATGTCTTATATTAAAACACCAAAAAATTCTAGGCAAAAAGTTTTAGGCATTTTCATTTCATGACCTCCATAACTCCGCCCCTTATCGGTGAAAAAGTGCCAAATACTCACCAAAGAAGCATGATAACAATCAAAGACGTCATGCAAAATTGAAGTCAATCGCAAAATAATTCGATTTTTAAGCGTCAACTTTGGGTGGCCCTAACAACCTTGGGGTCCATTTCCGTATAGGGGTTTATTAAGCACAGTGGCCCTTATTTAAGCTCTACTATACGTGGTTTCTTATTTTGTATAACCTTTTAAACACCTTCTAGAGTGTAGAAGGCCCAGGACGGCAGCAAAACGAGATGTTGAAAGAAATAATGAAAATACAAAAATTGGCATTCAAGTTTTAAAACAGTTCGGAAATTTTGGAATTTATGAAATAAAATTGGTGTCTCACTAACTCCTTAGCATACAAAATGATTAAAACCGTTGTCATCTTTGTGCGATGACACGTGGATGTGAGGCATGGACATTGAGACAATAGGAGAGACTGGGAGGAGCAGAAATGTGGAAGTTGACAAAGATAAAGTAGGTAGAAAACAAATGACCATGCACCTAATGGCAGGTGTGAGGGAGGGAAGATATCTAATGGAGCACTTAATGAAGATAAAAATCAAATTGATAGGACACAAAATTAGGCACAACAGTTTAATCTTCGATAAAACAATGTCGGAAAAATGTGCTAAAGATCGTCCCAGACAACCAAGCCTATGAACATCTGAAACGCAAAGAAATGGAAAGTGTGATATGGTTATCACAATACGCCGCGGCCATTAGAAAGTGATGATGAGTCTTGGACGAGATCATCCTCTTGATCTCTCACCGTTTCCGTTGAATGTATATTTTTTTGTTTTATTATGTCACAATTTTAGTGGCCATCACAGCATTACAATGTATTCTCAACAATCACTCCAATATGACTAAGCCTAATCTATACTTTACAAATTTCCTTATAATGATACCACTTGTTGCTATTAACCAAAGCTACTCAATTGTCCTCAGGACGGTGAGTTACCCCCAAACACAACTAGATCAAGTAGAAAATTTGAAAAAATCTTTATCAAATTTTTGACCCCTCCAGGAATCGAACCCAGAACCTCCTTGGTGCAAGCCGATTTTAATGCGCACTCTGACAAAGAAACGTCGTTGAACAATTAGTTAAAATAGCTATTTCTCCCAAATTCAAATACAGCACACCAGATAGAATGTTAGATAGCATAGTTCGTTCTGTTTTAAATAGACATGTAATAAGATTATGCTTTGTGAAAAGCAATGATAGAAGTTGAAAGGAAAAGAGAGTTTATTGGACGCTTAAATTGGTGATTAATTAAGGAGAAACAATCTAAAGAGTGTTGAATTAAGAAAAAACAATTATAAAAGAGGAAGTATAAATATAGACGTAACATCAATAATTGAAGAACAAAATCGGAGAAGGACATCTGGGATGGTACGGTCAATACAAAAGAAGACCTACTCAACCTATGGTAAACCAGGGCATTTAAACCAATCACTGCTAAAGAGAGGAAGACCAAAGAACAAATGGAACAATCGAGAAAGCTGGAAAAGAGGGGACTTACAGAAGAGAACACACAAAATAGGAAGAAATACAATCTGCGAACAAGGAGAGCCGACCTGAGCCGCGCAAACTATTAAAGGTCAAGGAGGAGAAGAATCTAAACACCCCAACATGATTTCCTGCTGAAAATAACAAAAATTAAAAAATATTTCTATTCGCTTTCATTATCATAATAACATTTTTGAAGCTTAAAATTCTGGGAACAAAACATGATTTCCTGTTGAACATAACAAAAATTAAAAAATCTTTCCATTCGATTTCATTATCAAAATAACATTTTTGAAGCTTAAAATTCTGGGAACGAAATCTATTTAAAAGATATATAAAAAAATACTTATTTGGCAGATACCTAGTTCTCAGTGTAAATGTTTCTAAATTTCAAAAACCTTTGAATAATTTAGTAGAACTTAATGTATAGAAACCTGCCAAGCTGTATGTAAACTGAATGTTAACTTGAACTTGTAAACATTCTTTACAATTCTAGCGATTAGTTTCAATTTAAAAACGTATACAAACATCAATAGGCTAAGGGGACTTTGAATTGAGAGGGGATATCACAAATGGAATTTCTGTGAGAAGAAAAAATATAAGCAACGCATGGATCTTTTCGCTTTAATCTGAAAAAAAAAATATTTTGTTAAGTAAATATATTCAAGAAATAAGTAACCATTCAATGAAATGCCTCCTATCAATTCCTTAAAAACTCCCTCCCCCCNTTTTTTAAAGTTTTCAACTAAATGAAATGAAGATATAAACAAGTTCTTTTTGTCACTTGTGTGTTTTTTTGTATTCCTTTTGTTTTCTCAAAAAATGAAAGGAAAAAGTTTTTTCTTTCTTTTTAAAACGGAACCATGAAGATTTTTTTTTAAAGAAGTCTTAAGAAGAAGTAAAATTTCAAAAACATATGACTGGGAAATTCACCATCATTAAGTCTTAGAGAAAATGCTTGCTCTGTTCCTTACGGTTATTACTTCGTTTATTCTTCTTACTTTTTATATTCCTAAATTCATGCAAATCAAATCTTTTGTTAGGAAAAAGTAAAAGATTTTATGAAAAAATAAGCAGTACCATTTTTGTTGTAGGTAATTGAAAATATTTTTTTTAACTCTTGCTGCGCGAGATTGAGCAAGGATTTTTCAAGTTTTACTAATATACAAGTCCCTTGTGGATGGGGGGACTTAAAAAGAATACTTCAAAGGCGCCCAAGTCCATGCCAGTCGTAAAAGGCGACTAAGGGAAAAGTCGGAAACGATATCTTTTCCATTACCCATGCAGAAAACAAGGCGAAGCTACTGCATTATCCGTAAGGATTCTTTAGTATTATCAANATAGAGAAGATTTAATTTCGCGAACTCGAAATTGTTGTTGAATTTTGTAACCGTAGCGAAGCACGGGAAAACAGCTAGTTCAATATAATCTTATTGATCAACACATAAATGTGTGCGAGTAGGTATGCAGAATACGAACAAATACAATTCATACATGTCGCTACTCTTGCTAGATGGAAGAGGATTATCCCAGGAGCGCTGTTCAATTTGAGAAATCTGAGTCACCTATTGTGTAAGCACAGGAAACAACTTTCAGATTACACTTCTGTTTCTTTCTCCCACTCCATAAAGGGGTTTGAGTCGCTCTCTTTCATTCCTTATCTTAGAAATAAGTATTGAAATGTGTTGAAACTTTCGATGGCAAAACACTTTTTTAGTTCACCAGATCCCAAATCTCGATTTTCAGCCATTGATCCGTCGGTATGTGTCAGGGTGGCTTACTGTCTGTCTGTCAACAAGATATCTCATCAAGTTTAGGTGCTAGAGTCTTGACTTGGTATATACATGTCACTTGAATGCCATGAACCAACCCGTAAATCTTTGGTTAAAATTAAACGAATCTATCATTGTCGAGTTTTCATGAATCCTGCCTTATACAGAAAATACTAGAAAAGTTTTTAATAGGTCACTTGTATGTGTTGGAGGCGTCGAGAAATCAAAAGTACCGATTGTGGTTTTGTCTGCCAAAACAAAGAGAATAGCAGTAACCAGAGACTTGAAATTTGGTTTATATGTAAAGAATATTCATAAAAATCCTACCTTTCATAGGACATATATTTACAAACGAAACAATGATGGCTGAAATTTAAAATTTGGTATTTGGTCTCCGGGGAACCAAAAAACGTGTTTTGGCATTGAAAACCCGACAGTAAAATTTTCAAACAATTAGGTACATCAATACTGTTTTTACCTAGATAAGGAATGACGTGTCTGTGATGTTCACATTTCACAAGATTTTTTTTTTTTTAATTAACATTTACAATCAGCCTAAGAAGGCTATAAGATTATTTCAGTTGCGGAGTTTATAATTAGCAGGCACTGGTTTGATCAACATCAAAAGTTAGTAGAAAGAGAAAAGTTATCAGTCACAAATTGAAAAAGAAACTTCTCAAAGGCTTTGTATTAGTTTTTCCATCCCAGTACTTTATTTTAATATGAAATCTATTCAGCGTGTGAAAGGCTTAGCCATATCATTAACTAACAATTAGGATATAGTGAGGTAGATATAATAAGAAATCTCCACTTTGTTAGTCTTCGAACAACCGAGCTCTGATGATGTGCTCAGGAGAGTACGAAACCAGTCAGCTGGAATTAATATTCAAGTGAAGATATAGTATTATATCTTCCCCATTATGATTTTACTTGACATAGTATCCGAATCTAACAAAATTAATTATTACCTAGATAATAATTATTTGAGGAAGCCAACATTATACTACTTCTTGGTGTCGCAATATTCTAATAATGAAATCACATCTCATAATAGGATGCAATTACCTTAAAGAGAATAAGGCAATCATAGCTCTCTCTCTCATGCAGCTATAAAGAGTAAAATCAGAAAATCTTGAAATGCACAACACCAGGGTAAAAGTACCCTTTAAAATTTTGATCCATACAGTTGTTAATCGAAATTAGAAAATTCGTGTTTTTCACTCCACACCTTACCCTGCATTTTATGATGAAAATCAAACGATTTCGGAATTGTGTTAAATATATACTAATCCAATTGTTTTGGTTTAGACAAAACAGTAGCAAAATGCCTCTTGAACACATTAGGAGAGAAACAATAAAAATAAAATTAAATTTTCAAAGCTTTTAGGACACAAGTCGCCACTTTAAGTACAATTTATGATTGTAGAATACGAGAGGTGACCGATGCGGGTTCCTCTACACTGTCTCCTTCTAAATTGTCATTATTTATTTACAACCAACTCGACCTTTTTATTTCCTTTTTCTCTTTTATAGAAAAAAAATCTCTCTCCTTTTTTTTTCAATTGCTCTTTGTGAGCGTAGTATATTTTGTACATTGTACATAACATGAACTTTATGTACAAAAGGATTTTCCAAAATGTACACAAAGGGGTTCCGTTGAATAAAAGTTCCAAGGATTAGTGAGAAATGATATTACGAAAAGAAAGGTCTCTTCTTTAGAAAAGAATAAACTCCAGACGTTCAGCAAAGTTTTCAACAAAAGAGGTCTTTCCGAGAGATAGAAGAGAGGATGGCGAGGAATTGAATATCTTCTTCATGTTCCACAATGATTTGAATGTGAGGATTCGACAGGCAGGTGGTGAACACATTGCATATTCTTTAGACACAGTTCATGATAGGCACTTGGAATTTCTTTGCAGAGTTCAGGACTGGTAGTTTGAATGTGAAGATATGACAGGCAGGTGGTGAACACATTGCATATTCCTTAGACACAGTTCATGATAAACACTTGGAATTTCTTTGCAGAGTTCAGGACTGGTAGTTTCAATGTGAAGATATGACAGGCAGGTGGTGCACACATTGCATATTCCTTAGACACAGTTCATGATAGTCACTTGGAATTTCTTTGCAGAGTTCAGGACTGGTCGGTATAGTTAATAAGAATTATTCCTGTTTCATTTCTAGGTATTATACTCTAATACCTCTTCACATATATTATGTATTGAGCACTTAAAATTGCACAATACATTCGCTTTTTGACATCAGAGAGGAATCGATACCTCCATATATGGGACTTCTCATACCTGCATACCATGTGGGAGTTTTGAGCAAAAATATCATACAGTATCATGTAGATTTTCACATTTATCTTTTTTTTTTTGCCAATTTACCTATATAATAATAAGGTAAAGAAAATAATATATCTTCAATGGAATATAGAATTAAGGTGTTATTAGAGCTGACTAGTTTCGTACTCTTGAGATCATCATCAGAGCTTGAAGTGAGTTTGAAGACACACTCACTTCAAGCTCTGACGATGAGCTCAGGAGTACGAAACTTGTCAGCTCTAATTAAAATCATAATAATTCTATAGTCAAGTGAAGATATAGTATTTTTTAACTTCATTATGGATTTAGTTGACATAGTATCACAATTTAACGAAGAAAAAAATACAGTTATAAAGGTATTAGCCAAATGTACAGGCCATGGTACATAGGCTTACTTAACGTAAGTTGGCCGACAGACCACCAGAACCGAATAAGGTGTATCATAGCTCCCTGTTTTGCAAAAAGTTTGCGGAATTTCGTTTTTATTTTTTCCTAATAGTTCAATCTATTTTTTTTTTTCCTAACAGTTCAATCGATTTCGTAGATTCATTAACCTTACTTCCAGAAACTCATTTTAAGGAAATGAGTGTTCTGGAGAAAGAAATGTGAAATTTTCTTTTCTCTCAACAAATACTCGATGCTTAGTTTGGTAACCATGGAATGGAAAGTCGGATACTCAGAAGAGATATTTTGAAGAATTTGGAGGCTTTTGAGATGACGAATGTTGAGAATATCTTGGAAGGATAAAGTAACAAACGAAATAGTGTTGCAGAGAAATCAGAGAATGGGAAAAGAATGGGAGGTGTTATTTAACATAAAAAAAAAGCTAGAATTCCTTGGACATGTGATGAGAAATAAAAAATATAAATTAGTGCAGTTGGTTATACCCAGATGGAGAAGTTTTTGGAAAAAGAATGTGGTTCGTCCGCTGACATCGTGGAATTGGGAATAAAAGAGAATGATATCATTGATCCAACGCAGAAGTATTTGAAGCAGCCCAATGCAAAAAAACAAAAGCCATGATGATAGCCAATAGGAGACGGCTGACTAAGAAGAAGAATTTTGGTAACGGCTGATATAGGGGACTATCATATACAGTCATCACTGCTTTGCTTTTTTATATTTTTTAATCAAGTCTAAAGCATTTTGGACAAAAATCGATAACCAATATTGAACACAAAAATTCTTACATGGCACTTTTTTTTTTCATTTTCACAAAACGAAAGTACTTTATTTTATGGGGGAAAGTTGATTCTTGCTATTGTATTCATTCATTTATTTTCCAATTTTCATAGTGAAAGCGGAGGATGGAAAAGTATCGAGTTCGAAGGAAAAGGAACAATTTTTATTTTTTTAATTCTTTCTAAAATAGGTCAACATTGTAAAGAAGAAAAAAATCGTAAAATATTAAATGAATAATTTAATTAGACAATATTGATTGAGATAAAACTTAGGAAAGGAGGGGCATTCAGTAGTACTCCAGCTATCATCGTCAGGCAGATGTTGACTCCACTGTGGTTGGAGTATGAGATATCAATATGCTTACGTTTATATTATACAGTTATTATTATAGAATGATTTTTACTTATTTACATTATTGGTAGTGTTTTACAGAATATTTTTTCTAAAAAAAAAAAATCAGACCAATCGAAAAAATGGTTCAGAACGGATTGGTGAACAATCTACGAAGTGAATAAAAACCTACTGCGGTTAAAAAATCGAATCCATTATCACTCTCTTAAAACTACCTACCGGGAATTGTACGGACCAAAAAAGGAAAATCATATGGTGATTCCTATAGGGACGCTAGAACGTGAACACTTCCGTGATAATGATTTAGGTCCTATTGTTTACCAGTCGTCTTGCCACTGCATCACCAACCCAAAAAAACACACTTTCAAGTTCAGGCTGTTCTGTATAGGCGTCTTCGCATCGTATTAACTGCGGTACGCCCATATCCGGTGACTAAATGGTTGTTGTTCATGAATGTTTCGTAGATACGTCGCCTAATCTTGTATCGACAATTACAAATTTAATTTCACTCCTTCCTAAATACATTGGCAGCGGGAACAGGTGATTGAACGTCTCTGTATTTCATTTTGAAACTTGCAGAAGACAGGATAAGTAAAACTGCAAGTTAAGCTTTTGAAAAACTAATATAAGAAATAAGAAGAATGTACTAAATTAGAAATGCATTTATTTTTCCATGCATGGATTTGAATGCTGAAATAAGACGATATGCATTTATTATTATCCTCGATTAACCTCAAACTCAAATTGAAGAATGCACCAAATGTAGACAAATAAGCTGTAGCGCTTTTTTTCCTTTTCTTATCTCCCACAAACACCCATTTCTAGATTGTGGCGGTAGTGGTCGGTATTAGCAAGATAAAACTTCAGAATGGTACTCTATTTAAAAAAAAAACTATTATATCAAATTTTGAGGGGGGGGATTTTTTTTNTAGGGAAGAATATTTAAAGAAATAAGTCTGAGAAAAAAAAATATTTTTTTTTCACTTGACTGTGAAATCGGTTTTCTCCGTTCTCAGAAAAAAAACTAATCATAAGTTAAAAAAAAAAAAAAAAAAAAAAATGTAAAATTATGTTACTAATCCACATTCTTTGAAGCTGGTGCTCAAATAATTTAAATATGGCCGTGTAACTTACACGGCCATATTTAAATGCTATATTTCAATTATAGCACAGGTGTAACCGTAAACTAACCATACCATTACTTGAAATGCTTGCTCATATTTAAATTATTTAAATATGAGCAATTATCTTGGGATAATTACTCTTTTTAGTAATTATCTTGGGATAATTACTACAATTTAAATATAAAATTATCTTGGGATAATTACTAATTTTCCTCTGATTAATACTATTTCTCAGCGAGCTTCATTAGTTGACGGTGCTAAGCCCGTGTAAATACAGATGTTTTGGTGTTAGGAAGGGAATCCAAACTTTAAAAAAAAAAACTCTGCTTCAAACCAAGGATGAGATATCATCAGCAAAAAACGAGTTTCTACACTGTTTCTATGGATACTATGAGAAGCATGCTAGGGTCACTGTATCAGGAGGGAGTTACAGCTAAAGAGAGTAGGAACCGAACAAAATGCCATGATGGAATTAGGGAAAGCAACGCCGACCCCAAATAGATTTGGGAAAAGGTAAAGTTAAAAAATAATACTATTTCTCCCTTATATACTTAAACAAATCTAACAGTACATCAGACATCAGGTACTGCAATAATCTCAGTGGATGTCCTATTATTCTTGATTGCATGAGCTCAGGATGGTCCGAAGATATCCGAAATAATGAGGAGAATTAGAATCCATTGTGGTAATATCTACTGAGATACACATTATGAAAATTGAAACATCTGACCCACATTAAATTAAAAATCATACAACATGTTAAAATACATTATACGCCTTCGGTTCTGAAGTAGGTATAGAAAGCCACGCAAAACAAATTAAAGAAAACTCGCAGAGTTGACAAGTTTTCATAATATTTGAATCCCAAACTTTTGACTGAACTCCTCTTTGTAAAGCGTTGCATTAGAATTGTTCACACCAGGAAACGGAAAAATAAGAATTAATCATTGCAAACTTTTCTTCCAACACCTCAGACACTGCGTCTTCTTCTTCCTCTGAGTTCTGCCAACATAATGTTTAAAGAAAGTTCAAGCTGAAACTTTTCTGCATACAAATAGGAACACAGAAAAAAAGAAGAAGTTAAATCAATAAAATATACACCTTAGCAAAGTTTACAACTTTCGAAGCAAACTAACTTCAATATACATAAAGTTAATCATAAGACTATGATGATTTATCTAGTGTGTATTTAATGTCGAAGTTTATAGAAAGTGTCGCGTCGCAGCGCATCGCGTCACGACGTCAAATGATTTATGAGCGAAATAAAAAAAAAAATGATACTTATGCTATAGGAAAGTATCGGATTTGCAAAATGGAAAATGATAAAACTACAAGAAAAGAGAACCCGAAGACACACGGGGGTGTCGCGAGGGGAGGACATAAATAATGTGACACTCCTCCCATTGGGAATTTGAATTTCGGAAAAGTTTCGCATAGAATCTTTTGTCGTTACATAGATATTTCTTTTTCTTCGGCTGATAAGGTAGACGAAACCGATTCGAGTGAACGAGAGTACATGTTCGACCAGTAACCAGTAGGGTTCTGAAAACTGGAATCTTTTAAAAGCGCAGCAGCCTCCATCTGCAGAAGGAAACCAGTGCTCTTTTCTCAAGTAAATTAATTGGATTCCAATAGTTACAGCATAGCACTGAAGGCGAACTATTGATCGCACTCTCACTTGGTAGTGGAGGCCCCCCAGGCTAAAAATATTTATAAAGGTATATTTTTTATTTTCAAAAAGCGAAGATTTTCCTTTCAACTTTAAAGGAAAGAAAATTTTATTTCAACAAAATGGCAAGGACCTATAATAAGGGACTGACCGTAACTCGCACTTGCTCATAAATCAAGCAAGACAGAGGCACATTGGGATGCTGTATATATTTTGTAAAGCGAGGACATTTTTGTTTCCCTTTTTCCTTTCCGTTTATAGGTTCTGATTTCCTCTGCATCTTCCTTTTCTCCTCTTTTTAACGTCATTGCTCTTTTATCCATAAAAAGTAAATGGACCGGTGGTCTTATTTATTTTCTGAATGTAAGGTGTAAATATTCTGGGGAGAGGGGGAAAAATGAGCACACTTTAGATTTTTAAGCTTTCAACTCACTGCCCGCTCAAGGAATTCACTCAGATAATTAACCAGCACCATTTTGAGCGATGAGCGGTAAAAATTATCAAGTACAGGCGGTAAGTATGACAGATGACTGGAAGGATGTTCTTCCCGATTTGAATTTTCTCCTCTACCCTTGGTAGTCTCTGATATTATTAATAGACTAATACCTACAACTTACGCATAGGTGCACTTTCATACATCTCACCACTATTAATTACGACAATAGCGCCTAACAAAATAATCGACGAGGTCCTCTGACATTTCTTAAACACCTTCGGATACCCGAATCGATGTTTTCCCTTTTTTCAAGCTGTATTTCCCTCATTCGCTCTACCGCAAACCATTCCACAGTTGACTGCATGATCTCCATCGCCGAAGTACATTTCAATATCACTCTGCTCTCAATAGAATCTTGTTTCCTCGTTACGTTATCAACTCCTTCAGGTATATATCTGCACAAAACAAGTTCATGTTTGTAATAATGCACAGAGAAAATATTTTCTGTAGACGGGGTGATGTCAAGAGAATATTGTATGCAACACAAAACAACTTGAAATTTCCTTGAGGAAAATAGTTGGGCCTATGGCAGAATGTTTGTAATGCATACTGTTACTGAAGAGCACAGCAGCGCTCCACACCAAGTCAAATACAATGAGCGGTGCCTCAAGGTGATGTCAAGATAAAATTGTATGCAACACAAAACAAGATAAAAATTCCTTGAGGAAAATTGTTGGTCGTATTTTAGAAGGAGCGGGGCCTGAGGTGTGTCCCAAAAGAGCTTGTCGATTGTTCTCTTGACAAGGATGCATAATTTTTGGAAAAGGCAAAGAGTAGCCACATAGAGGATCTCACCTAACGCATACACCTTGTATGTTGAAATAAAACCACAGACATACAATTTGATAAGACGGAGATATGCCACAACAGTTTTCGCCTTATTCTTTATTTCCTTTTCTTCGTCTTTCTCTCTCCCTCTTTATCATTTCCTTTTCATATAATATTTTCTATCTTGGCAATCTAAAGGAATGTGATTATCAGAATTTATTTTTTTAAATTCTTGTTTTTTTCAATAGGTTTGTTCCAAAATAAAATCATAACACATTTTTAAGACATCAATAAAATAGATTTCGAAGGAATTCAAAGTCTTGGGGGATAAGATATTATCACACCAAATTTTAAAATTAGGTGAAGGTCTTAAGCCCGTTTAATTACAGAAGGTTTGGTGTTAGGAAGGGAATCCAGCCTTTGAAGAAGAAAAAAAACTGCTACAAACCAGTGATGAGAGATCATCAGCAAAAAGTGAGTTTCTACGCAATTTCTAAGGATACGGTGAGGAGCAAGCTAGGGTTACCTTGCCAGGAAAAGGGTTACAGCTAAAGAGAGTCGGCAACGAACAAAATTTTGTGTCATGGTAGGATTATGGAAAGCAACCCCAAATAGAACTGGGAAAGGGTGAAGTTAAAGAAGAAGATCAAGCTAAGTGTTGATAACGAATAGAACAGAAAGTGGAGACACTTTCTTAATTTCACCAATGCGGTGGGAAAAGATGTTGAAACTCTAGCGCTAGTGTAAAAAAGTAGAGAGATTGGGAGTTGTTTTTGTATGTCACAATCAGATAATTGAGAGTGCACATTTACTTACCTACCTACTGGCCGTCTTGTCAACAGTGACTTGCTGGTATATCAAACATAACCCAAAATGAGTCTTACCTGAAAAAGAGAAATGAAATATGGGAAGATAAAGTAAAAATAATAAGAGGTACTTAGAAAACTGAAATTATAATCATCAAGAGCCCCTCGTGCAATTCCCGACGGGGCTATAGAATTTTCAAAGTGCAAAAGTATTGAAATGCTGTGACGAAAGATTGTGAATTGTTCACAATGTTATATTAGAGATGTTTCGCTAGCTGTTTTGGCTGTGCTTCGCTACAGCCTATAGCTTGGCGCCTTAGAGGCATGGCCGTTCCCATGCTAATATTATTCTTTCTCTTTTTTGGTTTTCAATAATGAACCTTTGGAATCGTCACGAAAAACAAAAAAAACAAAAAAAATTACCCCCTCCCTCAAAATTTGATATTATACGTTTCAAGGTTTTAAAATTGTGAAAGTAAGCGTGTACGCTGGTGTATGTCTGTATATACATCTATCATGCTATCTCTCTCGGTCCAATGTATTTCTTATGGAGTTTGTTTACTTTTCGTGATTTCTACCTTTCTTAGTGCACACTTACATGGTGCAATGGAGGTCCCCGCCAAATTTCAAGTCTGTAGCATTAATAGTTTCAGCTCTACGTTGGTCAGTCACTCAGGGCATTGCCTTCGATATATAAAGATTAGAATAATTATAGACCTAATTTATACTGCCCGAATTGATTAATCTTATTTATGTGGTGTGATTTTACATTTAAACAATATGGTGATAGAATGTGGATATATGGCGAAGGCGTTCAAATAAGACGAAGTGAAGGAATCAGGTCGGGTAAATAAGAAGTCTGAGGAGCTGTGGAAATGTTTTTACTAGGGAAGAATTGACTGTTGAAAGTAAACAAATTACCTACACCAGATAAAATTTTAACACTATCAATATTCAGAACGTACTATAAAAAGCCATTGCGCAAAAAAAAAAAAAAAAAAAATGGTGTGGGTTTGACCACGTAACTCCAGAAAGTTCTTGCACTGAAAGTGTCAAACATGTTCAACTGCCAATCTTGCGATGTTCAGTTTCCCAGAGTTGCCAGATAGAATGCTACATTGCCAGTTGCACAGTGATGTATGGAACTCAATTGAGCAATTCCTTATACCCAACAGTAAAAATTTCCGTATTTTTGATGACATTTCCGAACATGCCCATCAGAAATAGAAATCTGAAACATTTAGCTGGTGACTCGCGTGTTTCAACGACTCACGAGCTCCGCCCAACGTATTTTGCGGCTCTGTGGCGTATAGGACACACCGAGAGCTAGGTTAATGATAAGTATCAGCAACAATACCTGCCGCCTTGGAAAATAAGCTTGCCGCCAATGAAAAAAAAAAAAAAATGTAACCGTATTTCAATGTTGCCGGCCAGATTCCTCATATGCCGCACCCGGGTCAAATACGGATGAATCCGTACGCCAAAATTCACTGCAGTTGCATTACTTAATTTCCAGATCATGTTTGTCTCGTAGGGTTTGTCAAGCACACCTCCTAACTTCTTCAGTGAGGAACATCAAATGATTCCCGAGGTAAATTCTTCACCTGAACTACCCCAATCTCGTGGGAAAAGAACAATATTATAAATTGACTCTAAAGAAAATTTCTAAATCTTATCTTAACTCTGGGCACCATTATTAGATAATGGTGAGAAGTATGCCAAAGCTAAAATAAAACCGTTCGCAAATGAAACGTATAATAATGATGACACCTTGGAAACACATAAATAATTGATGAACACACAAAGTTTTAATTAACGAACAAGAAAGATAGCAAAAGTCGTTTACTTGCCACCTTTTAGCAAATATTATGTAAAATGATACAGGATGAGTCATTTTAAAGAACATATCTCGGAAATCGTTAGAGATAGGAAAAAACCATTCGATAAAAACTCCAATTATTTTTGGGGAGAAAATTTAATGGTTACCTGGAATTTTTTGCCAAGGTCGCCTTCATGATTATTTTAAGGTCAACTTTCTTTTCTTTTTTTAATAGAACCCTGTAATTTTTATCGTGGTATTGAATTTTGTATTAAAATTTAAATCTTTATTGCTATATATATATATATATTTTCATTTGATTAACAGTATTGGAGACAATAAAGTTTTTACCATGCTGTTAAAGACAATACAATTTTATTGGCACGCCCATTTTGAAATATTTGGTCATAACTGTGTTAATTTCAGTGAAACGTCAAGGTTTTATGCACAATTATTTGCAAATGGCACACCCGTAATGCTGCACATGTTAGATATCTCTAAGAGCACGTCAAGGACAAAATTATGTCGAAGTGAAAATAAAATAAAAAAATACAGGGTTTAATTTTAAAAAACAAATTTGATCCTAAAATAACTTTGAAGGCGACCTTGGAGTATAATTTCAAGGTCACCATTAAATTTCCCCCCCGAAAAATAAGGGGGGTTTGTATCGAACATTTTTATCCCATCTCTAACGGTTCCTGAGATATTTGACAATGTCCTTTAAAATGACTCACCCTGTATATCATTTTATATAGAGCGACTTAAAAGGTCAAACATTTCGATTTTTTCGGATTTTTCCCTTTACTTGGATGGCAATTGCTACCTTCGTGCAAAATTTCAGCGCTCTAGAAGTACGGGAAGTGCCTGAAACTTTTGATGATGTGTGAATCAGTCAATATGTCAGTCAGTCAGCGAGTATCCAAAAGTGCAAACTTTGAAAGTACCTATCTCCTACCCGGGTTAACATTAACTGTTTATCCTGTAGTGTTGTACTATACTACGGAATGTATGTTCAAAATTTCAATGCTCTATCTGTTATAGAACCAAATATCTGACGGTGTGAAAAACCCGGCGAATTGCTAGTGCTTTCTGGAACTTGGCCTGGCGCACTGCCGTGCGCTCAAATATTTATGAAGTTGACCTGAAACTCTAGAGAAAATTTCATATTTATGATGTAGACGTGAAACTTCAGGGAAAATTACATATTTATGGTGTTGACATGAAACTCTAGAGAAAATTATATATTTATGGTGTTGACATGAAACTCCAGAGAAAATTACATATTTATGGTGTTGACGTGAAACTCTAGAGAAAATTACATCTTTATGGTGTTGACGTGAAACTCTAGAAAAAATTACATATTTATGAAGTTGACCTGAAACTCTAGAGAAAATTTCATATTTATGATGTAGACGTGAAACTTCAGAGAAAATTACATATTTATGGTGTTGAAGTGAAACTGTAGAGAAAATTACATATTTATGGTGTTGACGTGAAACTCCAGAGAAAATTACATATTTATGGTGTTGACGTGAAACTCTAGAGAAAATTACATATTTATGATTTTGACGTGAAACTCCTCAGAAAATTACATATTTATGGTGTTGACGTGAAACTCTAGAGAAAATTACATATTTATGATGTTGACGTGAAACTCCTAGAAAAAAATTACAAAATGTTCCATAATTTAAAGAAAGCTATTTTCAAATTTATCACGACGAGAAACCTATGAACATTTTTGCTTTCACTGAAATCTCAATTAATTTTACACTGAATCCCTTGTGTCAGTTTATTTCATCACGTGATTCCTGATAATATGAGATATTTGTTAGTTTCTCTAAATCTTTATCTTCCAAGCCCTACGTAAAGTATGCAGGTAGATAAATATGAAGATTAGATTAGAGAAATATTATATACTTTGTCAGCTAGTTTTGAATTTTATTTCATTTTGCACCGCCAGCGCAATTACTATTTATAATTACATTTACTACTCGTACAACAAAGTGCGGAACACTGGAACACGTACGAAAGATGTTTAGAAATTTCCGGAGAATACTTTCTAATGAGTAAGACGAGATGTTACATTATTTTCAAAAATGAAAAGACATTATTTCATTAAAAAAAAAAGTTCAAATTTTCTGCACGATTACACTACTTTCTTCTCCTATAATATTGGAAGAGAAATATTTACATATACATACCTACTAATGAAATAATGTACAAGATTTTACGGCTTGCAATACTGACTAATGAGGATCCTTGGGCATCACAGCATTGCCAGGGACACACTAAATGCTGACAATAGATGGTACATCCAGGTATTTCCATCTAAATGTAGCCACCGGGGGAGTAAACCAGCTTCATTAGGTGACGGTCCTAAGCCCGACTATATACAGAAGGTTTGGTGTTAGGAAGGGCATACAGCCTTTAAAAAACTCTGCTTCAAACCAATGATGAGAGATCATCAGCAAAAAGAGATGGAAGAAAGGGTTAGCAAAAGGTTGTGGCATTGTATAGTTAAGGAAGGCAACGCCGACCCAAAATAGAATTGGGAAAGGGTAAAGTCAAAGAAGAAGACTCATATGCTAACTATCTCTTACTTCTAGCAAACCAAATCTATTTACTCCGGTAAAGTCGCCACTGCTCGCTGCTCCATTGTCCTCACGATCACGAGCACTAAGACGAAAATTTTCTTTCCCCGACGGGAATTGAACCTAGGTCCACCAGGAGGGAGTAAAGAGTATTTTTAAAATATTGTACAACTCAAATATTGGAAAAAATAGAGGTATGCGGGGTTTAAAATTCAGTGCTGGAGCGATGTTTGAAATTCAGTACTGGAGCGTGGTTTGAAATTCAATACTTGAGCGTGGTTTGAAATTCAGTACGGGAGCGTGGTTTGAAATCCAATGCAGGAGCGTGGTTTGAAATTTAGTACTGGAGCGTGGTTTGAAATCCAATGCAGGAGCGTGGTTTGAAATTCAGAACTGGAGCGTGGTTTGAAATTCAGTACTGGAGCGTGGTTTGAAATTCAGTACTGGAGCGTGGTTTGAAATTCAATACNCGAATATACCTGCAAAATTTTTTTTTTTTTTTTTTTTTTTTAATTTGGCTTAACGTCTCTTTAACATCTATTGGTCATTCAAGACGGGGATCGCTTTTTGCTTACTCTCTAATTTCGTTGACACTATTATATATGCAAAGGATTGATAGAAGGGACCTAACCGGCATAGTTCCCAAAATTGTATCACAAGATTAACCAAAATTGAGTTGGGACCTATATACTTTATGTATGTAGGTTTGAAAGCGCATACATAAAAATGTAAAAGTATATTACGTATATCACAATTTTGTAGATATTTTTTAAATGTCTACAAAATTTACTACAAGGTATTTTTTAAATTTACTACACTTACTACAAGGTATTTTTTTAAATTTACTACATTTACTACAAGGTATTTTTTTAATTTACTACATTTACTACAAGGTATTTTTTAATTTACTACATTTACTACAAGGTATTTTTTAAAAATTACTACATTTACTACAAGGCATTTTTTAAATTTACTACAAGGTATTTTTTTTAATTTACTACATTTACTACAAGGTATTTTTTAAATTTACTACATTTACTACAAGGTATTTTTTTTTAATTTACTACATTTACTACAAGGTATTTTTTAAATTTACTACATTTAAAGGTATTTTTTTAATTTACTACATTTACTACAAGGTATTTTCTTAATTTACTACATTTACTACAAGGTATTTTTTTAATTTACTACATTTTACTACAAGGTATTTTTTTAAAGTTACTACATTTACTACAAGGTATTTTTTTAAAGTTACTACATTTACTACAAGGTATTTTTTGAACAATCTCTGCCATACACTAAGCTATACTTTACTAATTATGCTACTACTTGTCGCTATTACCATAGCTACTCGATTGTCCCCAGGAGGCTGAGTTGCCCCCGAACACAACCAGACCAAGTAGAAAGTAAAAAAAAACTTTTTCATATTTTCGAACCCGACCAGGACGTCAACTCGGTATCCCCCTTGTGCAAGCCGAGTGTGATGCACACTCTGCCACGGAGAATCCTATGCACTTAAACAATGAACTTCATTAAAATCGGTTAACGGAAAGTGGTGAAATTACAGTTACGGAGTACGGGAGACGGGACGGTCAACATACTAAAATGTACTTTACCACCGTTGCAGGAATACAGAACATTCCCAACTTCGATGACTTCACTTCACCCTTTCCCAATTATATTCGGGGTTGGCGCGGCCTTCCTTAATTGTACCATGCCACAACCTTTTGTTCTCTGCCTACTCCCTTTGGCTGTAACCCCTTTCTCGCACGGTAATCCTAGCTTGCTTCTCACAGTATCAATTGACATTGCGTTGAAAGTCTCTTTTTGCTGATGATCTCTCATCATTGGTTTAAAGCCTATAATAATATAGTTTTTTAAAAGCTGGATGTCCTTCCTAACAGCAAACCTTCTGTATTCACACGGGTTGAGGACCGTCACCTGATGAAGCTGGCTTGCTCCCTTCGGTGGATATAGGGAGAAATGGTATTAATTCCAAGATAATATTACTAATTTTTTATTAAAAAAAAAATTGAGAAAATGGGAACAGTCGTATCAATATATCTATATTAAAGACCAGAAATCCGGAGGGCCTCATTATAAGATATAAAGAATTAAAAATGAAAATAACGCCAAAACATACCTATCTAAACTACAAGATATTTGACTACCCAAATTTGGCCAACCTGAAATTCAATGTTCAAATTCATTTCATTTCATAATATCTATTTTGAAAAAGTCTCAAGACGAAAATTAAAAATATTTATAAATAATACTTCATGCCAACGATCATACCACGTTGAATACACCAGTTTCCGTCAGGTCACTGAAGTTAAGCAACGTCGGGCGTGGTCAGTACTTGGATGGGTGACCGCTTGGGAACACCACGTATTGTTGACTTTTTCCGGCCCAACCCAGGCTGGGTGAGGTCAATGTGGGTAGCTGGTTTGCAAGTTTCCAGCGAATGGAGGGTAAAACCCCCGTCTTGAATGACCAATAGATGTTAAAGAGACGTTAAGCCAAATTAAAAAAAAAAAAGACACGAAAGTTCATATTTAAAATTCAATTTTCCCATTTGGACGTTTAGAAAGTCTTAGAAAAAATTTCCACCAAACATATTATCATCATAACTTTCTAAAACATAAATTTTTATCGGCTTTTATTTTTCAATATTCATTATTAGCGGGAGTGACATAAAGCTCTGAACCCTAACTTTGAAAAACTTTTCAACTTTTTAAATAGGCTCATGAAAAAAATTGCACTCATATTTTCCATAAAGCCACCACATAAAAAAATATTAAGAAATTCAATTTAGAAAAAAGCTTGTGAGAGCGGCATTATTTTATAGTTGACTGAATATTACGAGCAAGATCGATGGACATAAATATAAGCATTTTGAGTGGTTTGACTTTCAAAAATAGAAAACTATACGGTACGTATTTACGATAATTTATGGGCAGGAGAGTATTTCTTAGGATTTTGAATATTTGGGGTTTACAGGGTTCTACGATATATTTTGTTTTACATTCATTTTTCTAAATAATAAAAT
>CM022878.1:34925451-34941511 GCA_012654025.1 Pachypsylla venusta | reverse complement strand
TATATGATAAAACCTGTATTGTCTTTCCATAATATTTGTATTAAACAAGTTCGCCCGAGTGGTTTTTCCTGTAAAGGGGAGACTATGTGAACCCCTCGAATGAAAATATTGAAAAAAGGAGGTTTTTCTTTCTAAAATATGGGGACCATGGCATATCAAATAAAAAGCGGCGCCCCTCAAAAAGTGAACCAATTTCAACAAGAAGTCAACAGCAAGTACCGCTATCTGCCACTAAGGCTAGTTAAACTAGCCAAAAAAAATCTATACTTATAAAGCGCAAAGCCCAGTTATTATACAGAATCATTCATAGGTAACTGATTATCAACGTAGCTCCACGATGGCTGAACCTAAGACACTTGAAATTTGGAACACAGATTTGTCTTACTATTTCAGTTCGAAATAAGAGAGGAAAGTTCAAGTGGAAGAAAGTTACCGCCAAAAAAAAAAAAAAAAAAAAAAAAAAAAAAAAAAAAAAAAAAACGCTATTTAGCAGGTTATTTGTATTTTTTTTCTGGGCAAACTAACGGAGATAGCGAAAAATGACCGAGAATGGACCCCCCAAAATTGTATATAAGGACCCCATGAAAAATATAAAATTTGAAATTTTCCGGACAGCTATAGGTATAATAGTTATGTGTTGAGGACCTGTACTGACCTACTTGACAGACAATATATTCCTCCGGCGCGGTGTTGCAACTGACATTCATAAACCCACTGATTTGTTTTTGTAAAACCACATGTAAACCACATCTAGTACATGTGATATAACTTGCAGCGAAATGTACATTCAAATACATATTTTTTTGTTCACAGAGTGCAAATTTTATGATCGAATAATTCATCTAGCCTTTGGGATAAAAAAAAGAGGAACAAAAAATGAAAAAGGTAATTAAAACCCCTCTCAAATTTGAACAGCTCCGGGGCTGGTAATGTTTTTTTTTTACATTTTTTCTCTCTAATGACTTTTTGAAATTAGATATTATTTCATTTTGTTTAGATCCTCAAATCAAAGGTTGAGCGTTGTTCAAAAACCAGCAAACAAATTCTTAAACTGACTCTAAAATCTTGAGTCAAGAAATGGCCAGGTTTAATATCATTGGTTTATGTCAACTACTAGATTTTTTTTAATAACGTTGATGTCAATGCAGTAAAACATGCGTTTATTGGGTGACCAGCGGTCTCAATTCCAGGTGGCCCATTATTTGAGTTCAGAATTACCTAGTATGTAAATGTATATTTCTTTGTATAATTATGTCACNAAAATCTTGAGTCAAGAAATGGCCAGGTTTAATATCATTGGTTCATGTCAACTACTAGATTTTTTTTAATAACGTTGATGCCAATGCAGTAAAACATGCGTTTATTGGGTGACCAGCGGTCTCAATCCCAGGTGGCCCATTATTTGAGTGAGGTCTACTATTCTCAGAATCACCTAGTATGTAAATGTATATTTCTTTGTATAATTATGTCACAATGATTGTGGGCGTCATAGCATTTCAAGGTATTTTCAAAATTCTCTAGAAATATCAATTTTATATCTCGTAGTACTAGAAATATGAGTACACCCTGTATATCTCGTAGAATTATAAATATGATTACACCCTGTATATCTTGTAGAACTAGAAATATCAATTTTTATATCTCGTAGAACTAGAAATATGAGTACAAACTGTATATCTCGTAGAACTAGAAATATGAGTACAAACTGTATATCTCGTAGAACTAGAAATATGAGTACACCCTGTATATCCCGTAGAACTAGAAATATTATTTTTATATCGCGTAGAACTAGAAATATGAGTACAACCTGTATATCTCGTAGAACTAGAAATAATAATATTTATATCTCGCAGAACTTGAAATATGAGTACACCCTGTATATCTCGTAGAACTAGAAATATGAGTACAACCTGTATATCTCGTAGAACTAGAAATAATAATTTTTATATCTCGCAGAACTTGAAATATTAATTTTTATATCTCGTAGAACTTAAAATATGAGTACACCCTGTATATCTCGTAGAACTAGAAATATTAATTTTTATATCTCATAGAACTTGAAATATGAGTAGATACACCCTGCATATCTCGTAGAACTAGAAATATTAATTTTTTCTGTTTGGGGAGAGAATATATTTTTACTACCAGAACATCTCTGACCTTATCTTATTTTGTCAGACATAGCAACAAGAGTTCACTTTTTGAGTACGAAACTGTTACGAGTGGGGTGGAAGGTTGAACAAATACCCTCACAAAGCAAAACACAACAAGAAAATTTCAGAGTTTTTTTCAAGATAACATTTTTTTGTCGCAATTGCCAAGTTAGGAATTGGAAGAACGTAAGGCATGTCAAGGAAAACGAAAGTAATAATGCAAGAAAATTGTCAAATTAAAAGACAACTGTAGAGATAATAAAAAGGCGAAAGTGTGCAAGATGTGGTAGGAAAAGTAAAATCAGCAAAAAAAAAAAAAAAATGAGGAAGCGATCAAAACTGAGTGTCAAGATTCCAAGAGGAAGGAAGAGACCCGGCAATCCAGGCATCTAGAAAATAATTTCAATTAAACTCTCTCAGTGAACGACAGATATTCCACTTTTTCAAAGTCTCTTAGTAAATGGCAGATATTCCACTTTTTTAAACTCTCTCAGTGAACGACAGATATTCCACTTTTTCAAAGTCTCTTAGTAAATGGTGGGTATTCCACTTTTTTAAACTCTCTCAGTGAACGACAGATATTCCACTTTTTCAAAGTCTCTTAGTAAATGGCGGATTTTCGACTTTTTTAAACTCCCTCAGTAAATGGCGGGTATTCCACTTTTTTAAACTCTCTCAGTAAATGGCGGATATTCCAATATTTTAAACTCGCTCACAGCAAAAGGCCGGTATTTTACTCTTTTAGACTTGCTCAGTAAATGGCGAATATTCCACTTTTTTAAACTCGCTCAGTAAATGGCGAATATACCACTTTTTTAAACTCGCTCAGTAAATGGCGAATATTCCACCTTTTTAAGCTCCCTTAGTAAAGGGCGGGTATTCCACTTTTTTAAACTCTCTCAGTAAATGACGGATATTTCGCTTTTTTAAACTCCCTCAGTAAATGACGGATATTCCACTTTTTCAAACTTTCTCAGTAAATGGGGGATATTCCTCCTTTTTAAGCTCCTTTAGTAAAGGGCGGGTATTCAACTTTTTAAAACTCTCTCAGTAAATGACGGATATTTCACATTTTTAAACTCTCTCAGTAAATGGCGGATATTCAAATTTTTTAAACTCTCTCAGTAAATGACGGATATTTCACATTTTTAAACTCTCTCAGTAAATGGCGGATATTCAAATTTTTTAAACTCGCTCAGAAGGCCGGTATTTTACTCTTTTAGACTTGCTCAGAAAATGACGGATATTCCACTTTTTTAAACTCGCTCAGTAAATGGCGAATATTCCACTTTTTTAAACTCGCACAGTAAATGGCGAATATACCACTTTTTTAAACTCGCTCAGTAAATGGCGAATATACCACTTTTTTAAACTGGCTCAGAAAATGTCGAATATTCCACTTTTTTAAACTCGCACAGTAAATGGCGAATATTCCACTTTTTTAAACTCGCACAGTAAATGGTGGGTATTTCACTTTTTTTAAACTCGCTCTCTCGCTCAGAAAATGGCGAATATACAATTTTTTTTAAACTCGCTCAGTAAATGGCGGGTATTCCACTTTTTAAAACTCGCTCTCTTGCTCAGAAAATGGCGAATATACAATTTTTTTAAACTCGCTCAGTAAATGGCGGGTATTCCATTTTTTAAAACTCGGTCAGTAAATGGCGGATATGTCACTTTTTTACTCTCGCACAGTAAATTCCACGTTTTCAAGTATAACTGATTCATTAAAATTCAAATTTAGTATTGTTATTTATTTCTTGCTAACACTGTCAAACACATTTCTCGATTTGTTTTCTGCTTTTGATTCGTTAATTAAATATTGTTATCATTCCATTTGAATAGAAAGACATCTTGCTCTAAATTGAACACATCTAAATTATTTCCTTTTCTAATTCTTTTATTTATGTTCTTTACTGTCTAAATTAGTAAGCTTTAACGGAGTACTAAAAATTTCAGTAATTAGTAATTAAGTCATTTTTTGCACAGTTCTATTTTTCTGCTCGAAATAACATAAAACATTTTTTTTTTTTCTTCTTCTTCTTCTATTCACTCTTTCCATTTACTTTCCTTTTGTCTCCCTCACTGGATGGGTTCTTCTTTTAAAATTTCTTCCTGCTTTATTCTATTTTGTTCATTTTAAAGCTTGTTTCTTTCTTTCTTTCGTTAATGATACGTACCGTGCTTTTGAACAGTTAAACTTTTTGAAGAACTTTTACAAAAAAAAAAAAATGCAAATATTTCGGACGTCTGGGCTGTGGTTGATCCCCTTTAGATTATTTTACACGAGATACTTATTTATTGTTGTTATGTATTTGAAAGTTGTATTATTTTCTAGGGCGATTTATAAGAGAGTTTGAACAATTTTAGAAAATAACTCACTCTCATTACTTGTAGGTATATGTACGCACGTAGCGTACAGCACTATTAAAGTTGTTTTATTCATAAAGATAAAAATAATAATCTTGTGTGTTATTTTACACACAAAATGTGTGTGTAAAATCGAATTTGTTTCCTGGTGACTTCTATCTTATTGTTTATCCTTCGAAAATCCTAAAATTTTGGTCATTCTCGAGTAAATATCGACACTCTCAAAAGTGATCTACTTAAAAAGTATTTCGCCACGTACGGTTTTTTATCCGATATTTGGATTCTAAATACCTTAAAAGATTAAATTTTAAAGTAGGGTACCTTTCTTTGGTTGAATTGAGATACTATGTTAAACCATAATAAGGTAGATAAAATAATTATATAGTAGGTATATCTTCACTTAACGACAAAAATTAAACTGATGTTGTGGCTGTCTAGTTTTGTACTGTCCCAAGCACAATCAGGGTATTTTTCTTCTTTTTTTTAACTGAATGTAATAAAAATTTGAATCTTTATTTGCGATATTATTGACCTTTGTTTGTTGCATCACTGGGTCTTTACTACTNTGGTCAAAATTAAGGTTTTTAAAAAAGTTGTCTAAAAGTGGACCCCCATTTGACTCCTAATCTGGACCCCTAAGTTCCCCAAATTGGACCCCTACGTTCTTTAATTCAGTGCTGAAATATTTGGGTAATAAGAAATTGGGACCTTATTTCAAATGTATTCTTGATTACACTTCATTAAATATATATAAAAAACATTCAGGGGTCTACATTCGGAACATTCACATTAGGAATTCAGGGGTCCACATTAGGAATTTTGGTGGACGAAACAATTTTTTTCACTGACATTTTAAATTAAAAAGCTTAGAGAAAATAATATCAGAAATTGAAGTAAAACAATGTACTTTAACACATATATATTCTACTTATTAACACTTACCGGGGAAAAGCCGAATATACTATCCTTGAAAACTTTTCAAAATCACAATAATCAAAATACAGATCTAAAATCAATACTGTTACAACTGAAACTGTGACCGAGTCAGAGATGAGATTTCCAACAATAAACAAATCATCCCCCCCCCCCGTTCCTTTTCTCAAGTTACGTTATGTGAGAAATGGGCTAGGGGTCCACTTTTGGTACACTTCCTCTAACTGTGGCCAAGTGTTTCAACACAAGAACAATACAGATAATGTGCATCATTTTAAATTTTAATTTCTAAATTGATTATTTTTAGCGGACGGTCTAAGAAGTACTTTAATTTCACTCTTTCCCAATTCTATTTGGGGTTGGCGTTGCCTTCCTTAATTCTACCATGCCACAACCTTCTGTTCAGTGCCTATTCTCTTTAGCTGTAACTCTTTACTGGCACTGCTAGCTTGCTTCTGAGGTCAACAGATCAATGGAAACTGCGTATAAACTCCCTTTTTGCTGATGATCTCTCATCATTGCTTTGAAGCAGAGTTTTTTAAAAGCTGGCTGCCCTTCCTAACACCAAACCTTTTTTATTTACACGAGCTTAGGACCGTCACCTAATGTAGCTGGTTCGCTCCCCTCGCTGTCCGCAATGATCTAAGAAGTACATATATATATAATACCTCTGCACATTTGCGCTCTTGACCTCACCTTGACTGGCACTAGGTTAGTCCCACAAGTATTCTAAACATTTTGCAAATTGATTGTAATTATTATTTGCATTTTACTTGCAGTAGTTTACATTTTAATCTAGAAGTCTGCAAGGAAGGAGCGGCAAGAACAATCAAACTTTGGTAGAGGAGTGTCCTAGTTGTGTGCTAACTTTAATAGCATGTTACACGCTTTGTACTAATTGCTTCTGAATAAAAACATCAATCATGAAAATCCTGGTCGGCAACCATGAAATTAACCTTTTCAGCAGTTCAGCACCCAGAATCCCCATCAACTTGTGGGAGGTAAATCTATTATTATAGATCTCAAAAGTATATCAGAGATGATATAGAAGTGGTTCATGATTCCGAGAGACATCATATAAAGGAGAAAATATTTAGAAGTATATAATATACAGTGTTTGGCTATATATAATATAGTGTTTGGCTATAAATGGGACCCCTGAATATGGCGGCTAGCTGAGATCAAATGGAACATTTTTTACGAAATTCGTTAGTGAGCCAGACGAAGAATAGCCGAGTTACAGTGTGGGGAAGGTCATTTTTGAACAACTTTCGACGTCGCTTCGTGGGTTCTGTGTGACCGAACAAAAAGAAGATGGACCCTAGATCATAGTTTTTGATGGCGGTAATTTCAAATATGCCAATATGTCTGTTCTCAAAAAATGATTTGACTTATGAAAAGAACGTATCTTTCTAAAAATTTTCGTGTAAAAAAAATTTGAAAAATCGAACAAAAAAATTAATTCTCATGTTAAGAGAGAACCCCAAAAATGGTCCCATTACGATAAAATTTTAAAAATAAGCTTCAATTAAGGTCCTGGACACAACTATCAAATTAGAATTTCTAAAAAAGAGCGTGATCCAATTTTTTTTTTTACACAAAAAGTCTTAGAAAGAGACGTTCTTTTAATAAGTCGAATCATTTTTGAGAACAGACAAAAAAATTAATTACTTTTCAGGTTTTCCCCTATTTTGCTTTTGTTTTTTAAAATTTTGATGGCATATTTGAAATCACCGCCATCAAAAACTAGGATTTAGTGCCTATCTTCTTTTTGCTCGGTCACGTAGAACCCACCAAGCGACGTTGAAAGTTGTTAAAAAATGACCTTCTCCACCCTGTAACTCGGCTACGCTGCGTCTGGCTCACTAACGAATTTCGTAAAAAATGTTCCATTTGATCTCAGCTACCCACCTTATTCAAGGGTCCCATTTATAGCCAAACACCCTGTATAAAGGAGAATAGATTTAGAAATATATTTTTGTGGAACTGTTTCTCGAAGATTTAGTTGATTTAATCAACGTTTACGGGGTACCTTAGGCCGCCGCCGGATTGCTGTGAGTATTTGCTACAGATGTATTTTGTAATTTAATTTTCTTGGAGGCTCGTGTAGATGTCCGCATCAGGAAATTTACTTTAGATGCACAGTCTACTTGATTTCAACCTCCTCGAGGATTAATCTTGTATCATATTTTAACAAGATATATGAATGGCGATTATATTGCCCCAAGTCGATAACTCTAGGGTTAACAATAAAAAATTGTGCATGCTTTCGACTTCTTTCAAACAATTCAGATTAAAAAATATTTTTATTTAATTCTCAAAAAGAAAAATCGAGCTTTTTAATAAAAAAAATAAAAAATGCAATGGACATTATAATAATTATCTAACAAACATCGGCTATTTATGGTGTTCTTATTTTAATTGTTTCACTTTTTAATTCAGTTCAGTTTTATTGTTTGACTTACGAGCGTTGTGACAGAAAAGTTGCACAAAAAAGATTGTAGATGATGGTTGCATATATTATGTCCTATCACCGACGACAAAGTTGTCTCTCCTCCTGTCCATATTTGTGAACTATGTTTCTCAACTCTGGTACTGTGTGTTTTTTCGATTCGACTTACAGTTTTCTAGATAATTTTGTCCTTCTAACATATGTAGCATTACGGCACGCTTATTTGCAAATATTTCTGCATAAACCCTTGATGTTTCATTAAAATTAACACATTTATGCCCCAATATTTCAAAATGGGCGAGCCAATAATATATATTTGAAGCAAGCGAGGTGTCCATTTAAATAGTGTTTTTGGTAAGTGTTTTGATTTAATTTATTTAAAAGTTAATACAATTGTACTCGTACGTTCTATATCCTTAACATTAAAAAAAAAATATATATATTTTGGAAATTTCGTCAATGCAAGGGGATTCGAATCAAATACTACGGTGAATGTGAGTCAAGAGCACTGACCATTAATCTACAAAAGCTGTTCAATAAATTCAAACTACGTTAGCACCAGTCTAAAAGTTATATAACTGGTCGATAAAAAGAGCTCTTTTGAAGAAAAAATTGGATTAAATTACCTCAGGGTACCTTAGCATTTATATCAGTTTTTTCTCTTTTTCCCTTCATTTCTCTCTTTCTCTTTTCCCCATCATTTCTCTCTTTCTTTTTTCCCTTTATTTCTTCCTCTCTCCCTCTCTCTCTCTCTCTCTCTCTCTAGTTTAATTCAAAAATAAAATTGAATTTCTCTCTGGAAAAAAAAAATCAAAAAGAAAAGAAAAGAAAACAAATTGTGAACTTGTAAATTCAAAGGCTGGATTTTCTATTGAAAATATCTTCAACAACTCGCATACGAGTAAGTCATGTGTAACAGGCCCTATTTTGGGAGGGGGTCTACGAAATACTAAACAATAACATGTAACAATAAATTGTTCTAGAAATTCCATTGTCTCTCACCCTCAATAAATAATTTAGGGGGTTCTATTTGTTCTTAGAAGACCCCTAACCAACTACCAGAGTGGCTTCCCATTTTGTTTGATAAGGCGCACTGACTTCAATTCGACAATTTGAAGGATGTCTTTCTTGACGGCTTCCTCGCCAACTGCCGGAGTTAACTTCAATTTGACACTTTGTCTGACAAGGCACTCACTCACAATATTGACACAACTGACTTCAATTCAACAATTTGAAGAGTGTATTTCTTGAAAGCTCCCTCGCCAACTGGCGGAGTTACCTTCAATTTGACGCTTTGTCTGACATAGCACTCACTCACAATATTGACACAACTGACTTCAATTCGATAATTTGAAGAGTGTATTTCTTGAAAGCTCCCTCGCCAACTGGCGGAGTTAACTTCAATTTGACACTTTGTCTGACAAGGCACTCACTCACAATATTGACACAACTGACTTCAATTCGACAATTTGAAGAGTGTCTTTCTTGAAAGCTCCCTCGCGAGCTGCCGGAGTTAACTTCAATTTGACACTTTGTCTGACAAGGCAATCACTCACAATATTCACACAACTGACTTTAATTCGACAATTTGAGGAGTGTATTTCTCGAAAGCTCCCTCGCCAATTGGCAGAGTTAACTTCAATTTGACACTTTGTCTGACAAGGCACTCACTCACAATATTCACACAAATGACTTTAATTCGACAATTTGAAGAGTGTATTTCTCGAAAGCTCCCTCGCCACTTGGCAGAGTTAACTTCAATTTGACACCTTGCTTGACAAGGCACTCACTCACAATATTGGCACAACTGACTTCAATTCGACAATTTGAATAGTGTCTTTCTTGAAAGCTCCCTCGCGAGCTGCCGGAGTTAACTTCAATTTGACACTTTGTCTGACGCGGCACTCACTCACAATATTGACACAACACTTCAATTCGATAATTTGAAGTGTGTATTTCTTGAAAGCTCCCTCGCCAACTGGCGGAGTTAACTTCAATTTGACACCTTGTCTGACAAGGCACTCGCTCACAATATTGGCACAACTGACTTCAATTGAAAACTTGAAGGGTTTCCTGTTCCTAGCCGTCACAGATATCTGCACTTTTTAAGGTACCGTGAATAATAATGTCATTGCTGGTCCCTTAGTGGTCTTCACACCCTTGTTCAACCTCTCTCCTTCATTTAATGCCACAAGTGCATCAGAGTCTCAAAGAGATTTTAGACACTATGAAATGGCACGGAGATTATCGATTTTGTTCTATCACTGATTCTCTCCTTCGAAATATTTAATTTGTACTTGTGAGCCTCATTTTAGGCACGCAGGGGAGGAATAAGTCCCCTCCAGGGTCACCCCTGGCTCCATGCCTGATATCTTATATGCTTTATAACCTCGTATAAGAGAAGGAAAAAGGAGGTCAGTATGTAAAATGGGTTGCAAATTAAGTTCTTGTGTGGTCACAAGAAATATTCATTCACTAACTAAATTGTAAATTTTATAGGTAAACAAAGAAATGTGTACTACAGGACTGGGTTCTGTGTAGTCCCGTCCTTAACGACATTTGAACATGATATCGATCGAAGATTAATGCTATTTCTAGAGAAGGGTTTAGACAAATGACCACCCAATTAAGTCAGTTGATTAAGCATTGACGTTTCGCGCTGAAGATTGGTGATTTGAGAACACAATAATGACGGATTTTTCTAAATTTAAAATAGATGATTTCTAGCATTGTGACAAAGTTTCGTACGTTAACACAAATAATAATTTGTCCACATTAGGTTTTGTCACCGGCAAAAGAGATGAAACAGAAGATCTGCCTTTATCAAGGCAGATCAATGTCGCATCTTTCTAAATATCAAAGGGATTTTAAAATATAGAAAAAGAAAATTGGAAACGGCCATTTCTATCCCTAGAAACAAACAGAATTCCAAAATTCCAAGCGGTTCAAAAGTTACGGGAACCGGGCAGGACTTCTGGGACATACTGTATATATTGCTCGGTTTATTTAAAGTCCAAAACAGGTGCAAAACCTGCTGCTATGATTTTCCAAAAGTAAAAATACGGAATTGACCCCTGGTCATGCAAAAGTACATTACTTAGTACTTATGGAACTGACTCGTTAGCATTCTTCAGCATTCTTCGAAATCCAAAGCCGTTTTGAAGATATTTAGATATTGCTCCACATTTTAGACACCGTACTTTTTTTTTGTGCCCCGGAACCCTTTTTGCATTACTTCAGGGCACATATAACCATGCTATTCCGGAAACAAAAAAAATCGAACAGAAAATTTTCGCTCCGGGCGGGATTCGAACGCACAACCTCCGGATCGTCAACTGAAAGTAACGGAACCTAAAAGGATCCTATAGCACAACATGGGTCCGTTTATCTCTTTTAGTTTGCTCAGAAAAAAATTGCAAAAAGACCGCTAAATAACGTCATTTTTGGCGGTAACTTGCTCCCACTTGAACTTTAAATTTTTTCCTTTCTTATTACGCACCTAATTTAGCCATCGTGGAGCTACGTTGATTATCAGTCAGTCAGGGGACTTAGTTGGTAGTTTTAGTCGATTCGGAAAAAAAAATTGCTAATTTCAGCATTCTTCGAAATTCAAAGCCGTTTTCAAGATATTTATAGATATTGCTCCACATTTTAGACACGTTTTTTTTTGTGCCCCGGAACCGTTTTTGCATTACTTCAGAACACATACAGCCATGCTATTCCGGAAACAAGAAAATTCGAACAGAAAATTTTCGCTCCGGGCGGGATTCGAACGCACAACCTCCGGATCGTCAACTGAAAGTAACGGAACCTAAAAGGATCCTATAGCACAACATCGGTCTGCACTAATTGCGTAGGCAGATTTTTAATATTTGTGATGTGTGGGAGGGAGGATAATAATATTTCTGTCAATAAGGGTTAAATATGATTGAGGGGGGGGCATATGGCATATAGCAAGAAGAACAGACAATAGACGGCCTAACAATATTATACAGTGGTGCCCCAGAAATGAAGTTCCAACAAAAAGAAAACCAAAATCCAGATGGAAAGATGGAATGCATCAAAAGATGGCACTGATGGCAGGAATACGATGGCAGTCAATTGCAATGGATAGGAATGTATGGAGAGAAATGAAGGAGACCTTCATCCAACAATGGAACAATCACAGTTGTTGTTGATGATGATGATGATAATGACAAGGAATGTGTGGAGAGAAATGAAGGAGACCTTCATCCAACTGTGGAATAATCGCAGTTGATGATGATGACAAGGAATGTGTGGAGAGAAATGAAGGAGACCTTCATTCAACCATAGACCAATCACGGTTGATGATGATGTCAAGGAATTTGTGGAGAAAAATGAAGGAGACCTTCATTCAACCATAGACCAATCACGGTTGATGATGATGTCAAGGAATTTGTGGAGAAAAATGAAGGAGACCTTCATCCAACCATGGAACAATCACAGTCCATGATGATGACAAGGAGTGTGTGGAGAGAAATGAGGGAGACCTTCATCCAACCATGGAACAATCACAGTCGATGATGATGACAAGGAGTGTGTGGAGAGAAATGAAGAAGACCTTCATCCAACCATGGATAATATTCTTAATATTTCCAAACCCATTTTTGTTTCACAGAAAGTTCCTAATAATTATGTAGCTCGAGGGATAATTTTCAATCCTTTTCCCACTCAAGTCAGAGGATAAATATCAAAGGGATTTTAAAATATAGAAAAAAGAAAATTGGAAACGGCCATTTTCTTCTTTAAAAGAGGAGAGCTGAAGCTCTTCGTATTCTTCCCTAAAGCATTTTTCGATAGGAAAAAATTTAGAATTTTCCTTTCAAAATGAATAGTTCTTGTTACTTATTTAAAAGTTTATTAATATTATTACCAAAGGGGGGCAGAAAATTTTTTTTTTTTTTTTACGATTCCAAAGGTTCATTATTGAAAAAGATAAACCAAAAGTTGAAATTAATGGGGTCGGCTAAACCAGAAATATTTGATGTGCATTATATAAAATCCTATTTTTGTAAAATATAAGCACCAAAGTTTTCATTTTAAAAATAGATATTAACCCCATCAGGTTTCGTCAAATTGTTGCGCTAAAAAAGAGATTGTATTCCCCGAAAAAATAATAATTTAACAATTTATGTAAAACCATTTACTGCTGAAATTAGGGATATATGGCTATTTGTGATCAAATATTTGAAGTTGAAAATAAAAATTCTATTCTACCTCTCCTACATTTATAATACACGAATTTTTTAAAGTCCAATTTTTCGAGCATAAAATTCTCAAGAACCAAAATCTCTGCTTTGTCTTGAGTATTTGCATGGGACTTGGCATTCAAACGTTAATAGCCTACTATAATCGTCCCTCACATTCAAACGTTAATAGCCTACTATAATCGTGCCTCACATTCAAACGTTAATAGCCTACTATAATCGTGCCTCACATTCAAACGATAATAGCCTACTATAATCGTACCTCACATTCAAACGTTAATAGCCTACTATAATCGTCCCGCACATTCAAACGTTAATAGCCTACTATAAGTGTCCCTCACATTGAAACGTTAATAGCCTACTATAATTGTCCCTCACATTCAAACGTTAATAGCCTTCTATAAACGTACCTCACATTCAAACATTAATAGACTACTATAATTGTGCCTCACATTCAAACGTTAAAAACCTACTATACTCGTGTCTCACATTCAAACGTTAATAACCTACTATACTCGTGTCTCACATTCAAACATTAATAGCCTACTATAATCGTGCCTCACATTCAATCGTTAATAACCTACCATAATCGTGCCTCACATTCAAACGTTAATTGCCTACTATAATTGTGCCTCTCATTAAGCGCTCTATATGAGCACCTGGTCATTTATGATCGCGATGTACTGGATGATATCATCGGCGGCTGATGACGTTACAAGTGTCGCTCAGAACTTACATCTGCTGTCTGGCAAGCAGCTCGTTCACACTGTCAGCAATATCCTTTATTCCGGACTTTGTTCTCAATGTTTTGCAAAATGCACAAATTACTGCATCTAATCTTCGGTATCTTATTGGCAAACACTTTGGTTATTATAGGTAAGTAGATCCTATTTGATGGTAGATCCATTTGGTAGCTTTGGTATTTATTTATTTATCTATACTTATAAAACGCAAAGCCCAGTTGGTATACTGAAGTACTGACTGACCGACTGACTGATTGACTTACTGATAATCAACGTAGCTCGACGATGGCTAAACGTAGAGACTTGAAACTTTGCACACAGGTCCCTTTTAGTATGTAGGTGCGTAATAAGATAGGGGCGTTAAAATATGTCAATAAAGCTAACAAGTAAACATAAAAAGTTAAAAACAAAACAAAAGAGAAGTGGAAAAAATAAACATATGGTTGGTGGGTTTTTTCCTGCGATGTGTCACGCCGCACGCGACAAAAATCCCCAAAAATCCCACAACTATGAGACCCTACGGTTCTCCCCGGAATAGCGACACTATTGACCACATCGAAATATTCTTCTGGAACAAGAATATGGAAAGAAGCATACACCCCAGAATTATGACGAGTTTTGAGTTTAGTCACTGCAACATTTTGTGCCGAGATTTCGTGACGCAAATAATTCTTCATAGAGTCGGAAGTTATCGTGGGATCGACTCTAGAAATAAATAAAGCTCTCGTACGAACTCTCGCAGAATTGACCGATTTTATAACTGTATAGCTGACGAAGAGCGGATACCAATTTGAGCAATAATAGGTTTTTTGTTTTCTAGGTAGATATATAGTTCTGGGTGGTTTGTTTCTCCTGTTTTAATATAATTAATTATTATTGGTGAAAACCCCCATCTCTTATCGTACCTATAATGCTTTGGTATTATTTTCCATCCGACTTTAGAAAGGTGAAAATGAAAAAAATATGTAACTTTTTTTTTACAATGATATAGGTAATTAATTTATTACTTAGAATTAAAGTTCTATTACCTACTTAGCTGAATGTAGTATAGACTTAAATATTTGAATAACATACCAAAACATTATACGATAAGAAATGGGGGGTTTTCACCAATAATTTAGAAAGGAGAAAATGAAAAAAATATGTAACTTTTTATTTGCAATGATATAGGTAATTAATTTATTTCTTAGAATGAAAGTTCTATTACCTACTTGGCTGAATGTAGTATAGACTTAAATATTTGAATAACATGTTAATTATAAGTGTTAAAAATATTAACTTTTAAATAAATTAAAACTAAACACTATTTCTAATTATTTATGAACATATCTTCATAAATTCATAAATAATTCATATTTTCATAAGTATCTTCATAAATAATTATAAATAGTGTTTTTGGTAAGTGTTTTGTTTTAATTTATAGATGAATTAAGCCTCTTTCATTGTGTGCGCTAATATTTCTTTCGGTGCTCTATCACTTCATCTGGCGCTCAATTCTATTCCGGCAATTTATAATCAAATTTACCTTTTTCCGAGCGAACTGTGTACAATATACCACGTTGAATACACCAATTCCCGTCAGATCACTGAAGTTAAGCAACGTCGGGCGTGATCAGTAATTGGATGGGTGACCGCCTGGGAACAACACGTTCTACAAGGTTCTTGTTCTGCCAGCAATAAGCCCAGATCGTATTATTATGTGGTCAAAATCTCATATTCAGGAATGCAATACATACCATGGGCCCCGGCTGGATTTCGTACCCGCGACCCCGGTCATCCTGAGAGGTCAGGCTGATACACATGAACTTGCGGGGCTATAGATATTTACACTTGGGTCAAAAGTTGTGTGAGGAGATATTTCAATAAATTTTAACCGAAATGTCAAAAAGCAATTTTTTTTTTTTTACTAAATGATGTCCTAGTGTTTGTCTCTATTGTTCAAGTAGAATCGCATGTCTAAGCAGCCCATCAAGAATTTCTCTTTAGAAAGATTGATTTTTGTAAAGCCTGTCTCGTGGAAACGTACCTAAATTTAAAATTAACAAAGTTAAAACAAAGTAATTATTGTAAAAAGAAAACTAACAGGTCTGTCCACAAAAACGTACCTAAAGTCAAAATTAACAAAGTTAACCCTAGGATTGCCAAGGTCTATTCAATTACGTGCATTGCCAAGGTGGGGGG
>CM022878.1:34893032-34912870 GCA_012654025.1 Pachypsylla venusta | reverse complement strand
AAGCCACAGAAGAAGTCTCTTGAAATACTAAAAACATTCTTCTACCAACAGAAAAATATTGGTCGTATTTCAAACGTCTGAAAAAAAATGCTACTACTTTTTATGTTATAGCAGGAAGGAGGCTATAGCAGGAAGGGGGCAGCTGGGGGCAATTCTAGGACTCTATTGAAATCAAATTTTTGTTTCAATAAAATAGTGATCTTTGAGGGAAGCTCAAACATCACGAATACTGTCAGATGATGAAAAAAATCTGACCAAAGTTTCATGATACTTGTTAAGAAGAACGATCATGAGTGGCGTCGATGTTTTGACATCCAGGGTAGATTTTTTTTTTTTCATTGCATAATCAAAATTTCCCAAAAATTCTAAGAGCAATTGAAACTTTTTTACAAAGTTTTCGAAATTAGTTCAATTAAAAATTAGACCTTAATAGGATTTTCTAAACTTATAACTAAAGGATCTGTCCAATTTTTGGATTTCCAACAGGATCTGAGATAGATTGATTGTTTTGCTTAAAATGATTTTGTATTATGTTCCAGAATGTTATGGGTAAGTAATTTCATTTACAATAAACCCACATTCTTTAAATAAATGTAAATATCAATATTAAGGGAGAACATTGAAAGAACATGAGATTTTATTTCAAATGAAAATTTCAACAGAATATTAGATGATGCAAAAAAAATAAAAAAAACTTTAGAAAGCAAAGAGAGAAAAAAAAGTAATAACAAAAAATATTAAAACAGAATATAAGATAAAACAGGAATTAAATAAATACAACAAAGGACGAAGAGAAAAAAACAAACGGAATAGTTAACTCCAATTGCTCCAACTTGTTCATGTGAGAGTTCATTAATTAAAATTTAGCTATATTTTGGCAATCAAATACAAAACAAACGGAATAGTTAACTCCAATTGNGAATTAAATAAATACAACAAAGGACGAAGAGAAAAAAGAGAGAACATTTGAAATCCTCAATAACAAAGTTTTGTGTTGGAAGAAGAAAAAAAAAGTTTGAAAAAAAAGAACATTTCTAATTTTAAGCTCATTGCTTTCACGAGTTGGCCACCGGTAAGCTATATATGACTGTAATATATGATGCAGTTGTTTTGCATCATAGGTAACGTGCCCTTTGTAACAAAACAGGCAAATTAAAATATACTTAACGTATTCTGACATAAAATAAGTCAGTGTGGTACAATAGCAAAATTAGAACTAATAGAAAAATCTTCAAAGGATTTAACAATGCCTTGGTGAGGTGATGTCGTAATGCATCCACCGAGCAGAGCCGTAGATAGGGTGAGGCGACTGAGGCACTCGCCTCGGGCGCCGTCATAGGGGGGCGCCAAAACTTTTTGAAAGATCATTTGAATAATTTTGTTGCAATTTTTTCAAGATTCCGAGGATTTGTTGTAGAATAATTAATATGAGTTTTTTCTTTTTGACGGGGTTGGGGGCGCTAATTTCACAATTTGCCTCGGGCGCCAGTAAAACTCGCTACGGCTCTGCCACCAAGGAGAGCAAGCCAGCTTCATTAGGTGACTGTCCTAAGCCCGTGTAAATACAGAAGGTTTGGTGTTAGGTAGGGCATTCAGCCTTCAAAAAAACCCTTCGAAAAATTGCTTCAAATCAATGATGAGTAATCATCAGTAAAAAACTAGTTTCTATTCAGTTTCAATTGATACTGTGAGAAGCAAGCTATGGGATCATCGTGCCAGGAAAGGGTTACAGCTAAAGGGAGTAGGCACAGAATAAGAGGTTGTGGCATGGTAGAATTAAGGAAAGCAACGCCAACTCTGGCCGTTCCCGTGCTAATAGTATTCTATGACCGCCTTTACAAAAATCGGCCGTAAGTATATTTTGAAAACTATGTCCTAAATTAAGATTAAAAAATGTCAAACCTAAAAGTTTCTAGCTTTGATTGGATATGGTTTTCGAAATTTTTGATTTCTGATAATTTCTCGAGGGTTTCATAACTCTTACCGTTTAGATATCTGTTACTATTTTGGCTAAACAATTAGTGATATACACACACACACACACACCACACACATACACACACACACACATCTATCATTGAATACCCATCCTCACGATTTTTCATTCTGACGAACTTGTAACTTGTATACATAATATATTTAGAATACTAATATCACATTTTATTAATGTTCAATCAATAATATAAATATTTACCACCCCATAACACGCGAGGACAAATTTAACTTGTAATTTGTCGTTAAGATTTTTTTTTTTTAGGGAAATGAAATAAAATGTGACATCGATATAAAAACATGTCAAATGACCTATTTTTTTTTTTTTTTTATCAAAAAATATGATTTCAGATTTGAATTATTATCATTAATAGTTTTTCACTTATTGATTAAACAAATATACATTGATATATATTCAATAGAGAGTGTTTGTTTCTTTTGATTTATGTAAACTTTTTCCTAAAGCTTGCACCCAGGAAATTAGGTATACCTACTAAGCTTAGATCCTTTTCTTGGATGTAAAACTATTAATCGATCCGCAATCGATTCCCTATCAAACTCGGAGCTTTCAAAGATGACAAAAAATTTTCCTTGTTTATAAGACAAGATCGTCTTAGAAAGCTGTGACCTCACAAACATGTCCTAATTTGAAACAATGTTCCTTGATATAAGATCAGTTTGATTGAATTGTACAATCTAGAGATTCAAGTGGACTGGAGTACCTCTATTTAATATTGTAAAGTAGATGGTCTCGCTCCTGGTTCCCCATAGGAGTAGAAATGTTAATAGCCCCTGAAAATAAATTGTTTTATTGCACTGATAAACAGTGTGAAAACCGTTATTACTTTTCGTTATGGAACAAAAAAAGATATAACTCACACACGCCGTGCCCAATGCCAAGAACAAACTTTCAAAACGTTTAATTCTAAATTGGCTCTTATCAGCAAATTCTATAAACATAGCACTGGGTTAAAATGGACTCATGAGCCCGGGATTACTGTGTCCATTTTCAGTCTACAGTTGACTCAACTACTATTATTCTACCAAATTTGAAATGTAAATATCAATTTCTGAGGGGTAGTTTTGGTTTATTATTTTCAATAATAAACCTGTCGAATCGTAAAAGAAAAATAAATTAATCCCCCCCCCCNCCCCCCCCCCCCCCCCGTCTAAAATGATATTGTACCTTGAATACGTAGAATCCAAAAATCGAATAAAAAAAAATTCGCGGAAGGTTTTTGGGTTCAACGTACCTTGAGATATCGAGATCGAGATAAAAAGTGAGATATCGATTTTTCGAAGAGAGGGGGATTTTTCTAGCCTGTAAATTAATAAACCCTTGTGTGTCATAATGGCAGACTTTTTTCAATTGACAACAAAAGAGTTATATCAGAACATACCCATCTCACAAAACAAAGGGATTCCCTTTAGTGTGAGAAGTCGTACAACTAAATTAATACTTCTCACTTCCTCTTATAAAGTAACTTCCTATTTATCCTACACCTTAAAACTGACGATTAGAAGGAGAGAGACGTAAACATGTTTTCATTTATGTTATTATAAAAAATGTTATATTATTTATTATACCAAATAAATACATTATATTATCATACCCTTTATTGGCAGAGATTTNGATTTTTTTTTTTTTAGATTTTTTTTTTTAAACTAAACCAAGAATGATTTTAAAAGACTAAAATATTTACAAAAGAATTTCTGTGCTTGTATTTATGTTTAAAAGGAAGCTTAAAAATGGCGTATTTTTCACAAATACAAACTTGTATAGGTGAAATACAAAGTACATGAAGGAAAAAGAAAAATACGTTCTCCCTTAAAATGTTAACCTGTCTATGATATTAGCGAAAAAATTTCTGCACAGAAAACATTTTTTTTTTTCTTCTCTTCTTTCTTTGTGCTAGACAAGTCTATTGAACAGCAATATCAGTTATGTATATTTACATTGGAACGGAATGTTGAGGAAAATGCAAAGCTTTTCCTCCACAGGAAAAAAAGTAAAACAATTCAATTAAAAAAAAAAAAATGNCACAGGAAAAAAAGTAAAACAATTCAATTAAAAAAAAAAATGCCAGGAAAAAAAAACTCAAAGGAATTTATTAGATTCCTTTGCTGCTTCTTCCAAATAGGACTACAACATTTTCATTATTATATCCTTTCTTTTTACTTTCCTTATCCTATGAAAGAACGAAAGCAATGTAATGAGATGAAATTTTCGATGTCGAGTTTTAAATTTTTTGAAACGTTTTGAGTGTTCCGAGTGCTGTGAAAAATAAATTTCTCAGTAAAATTTGTCGGGTTCTCTGAATATAATTTGGTCACCATAACCAAATGTTCGAATGATTTGACCGTGTGTCTGGTTGTGTGGTCAAGAATGATTTGATAATTTTTTTTTATATATATACCGTATTTATACTGCGAGGATGAGACTGAAGAGTCCGTTTACCCTCACAGACCAAATAGAGGTCTTATATATTTTACAAAAAAATTAATAATGATACAAAGATTTTTTTAAAAAAAACATATTAAAAGAGAGAAAAAAAACAGTGCAATCAAACCACCTACTGAATTAAAAAAAAAAAAAAATCATTCAATCACGCAAACACACGTTCATGATCCGTGCACAAACTACCAACCTTCAGGGGAGGAGAAGGATTAGGACTAGAAGGAAGAGGAAAAGGATAGTAAAGAAGAAGAAAAGATTTGATAATTTGGTACGTAATAGGTGCTGGAAACTTGAATTTAGGTGTGTTATGATACATTAATACAAAGAACAAACCACAAAACTTTCGGTTGAAATCGAATCTACTGTTCGCGTCTTGCATTTAGCCGTTTTCGCCAATACACCTTATATCGAAAATAATGATGGCGGTTTTTAACCACTGCTCATCAGTTTCCCCGATTCCTGACCAAAAAGAGAATCCTAGGAGCTAGAACTTGAAATTCAGTGCCTATTCATATCGATATAATGTATGGAACGCGATTTTGGTTTGAAATCGAATCTTCTCGAAAAAGAAAACGAAAAGCACCGAAAACTTGAAATTTGGTATATGTTCAAGCATGTGTACCAAGTAAAATTCTAATATCCTTGCAACGCCATCAAGAAAATCAAAATGAGCATGCAAAATGTAAACAGAGAACACGGCAAGTCGTATCGTTCTTGAGACATAGTATTCATAAAATGACACATACGTACCAGTGGTGGAAACTCGAGGTGTCAGGTCTAAGGACCTCAAAAGTTGTGTTAGCTGTGAAAACCCGACATCGAGAGTTTCGGTCCATTACAATACACTCCCCTAGTTTTAGGTATAAAGATTAAGGAAAGTAGTGTGATGTTCACACCAGACTTTTTACTTCAAGGATTCAACAAGGTGAGGGGAAGGACAAAAGATATATTTTTTTTTCCTCTCCAAGGTGTGATTAAAGGTGACCTTCTCCCTTAGCAATCGTTTTTACCTTATTTTCTCCATACAGAATATAGAAAAAGATCTTATTGTAATGGCGAACATTTTGATCTCTAGCTCTTGCTCCAGTTCTCGTTGGATCACTGAAGTCAAGCAACATCCAGCGAGGTTATACTAAGTGGGAGACCATTTATGTTTGCGCCCCCGTGATGCTGCACAGCCCAACTCAGGCTGTGACTGAATGTGAGTATCTCGAAACCTCCGCTCAGAAAAAAAAAAAAAAAGAGGAATATGTGTTCTTAATTCAGGGCCGTACCCAAGATTTTTTTTCGGGGAGGGTCCGAAGGATTTTTGTTGTTGATGATGTTTGTTGTTGTTGTTGTATTGTTGTTAGTGGTGGTGGTGTGCTGTTGGTGTTGATGCCGTTGTTGTTGTTTTTGTTGGTGGCAAAATAGATTATTTTCATTAAAAAAAAACATTGAGATTTCGGGGGGGGGTCTGGACCCCATGGCCCCCCTCTGGCTACGACCTCGTATCTTAATTTATGTTTCTAGGATTGACCATCGTAAATTTACGGATTATTTATGTCCTAGATATGGAGTATGACCAAGAAAACACCCAAAACGTATATGTTGGATTCCAATAGGGGAAGATTTTGGAGCGATTCCTTCCTCATTTTATCTCCGAGCACATGAAACTGGAAGGTAGATCGTTAATGGGCAAATGTACAAACCCTCCAATCCTCATTAAACAGTTTATCCACACATAATTAACAGAGACCTTATTTCCGACTCCCATGATAGGATTCGTAGGGATGTGGCGACCCCATCGACCATGTACCAGTCACATGCAGTCAGCCTATCCGAAAGTCTCCCGGGATAAGGAGGCACTCNTCATTTTATCTCGAGCACATGAAACTGGAAGGTAGATCGTTAATGGGCAAATGTGCAAACCCTCCAATCCTCATTAAACAGTTTATCAACACATAATTGACAGAGACCTTATTTCCGACCCCCATGATATGATTACGAATAACTATAGCACTTACCCAGTACAAATTCAAATCTCCAGAAATAAGGTATCGATATTGTTTTCCAATACGTTTTATATTTAGTTCCCCCGCTCACGAGCGCCATCTCTGTTTTTGAATTTATTAAAAACATTGAGGCTCAATAACATTGTTCTAATACCCCTATCCCCCAACTCGTTTTTTAATTAGATTTTTCTTTCATTTGCTCGTTGCGCACCTATCATCAGCAACAAAAGCAAGAAAAAAATATGTCTTACAGACATTCAATTTGATTAATCTTCTTATTTTTTTAATTGAAAATCCTTTGATAAAAAAAAAAAAATGGCTGCAGAAATAAAATATAAAATAGAATGGAAAGGGATACCTATCTACTATCTGTACCAATATTCTAACAGAAATAAAATATAAAATAGAATGGAAAGGGATACCTATCTACTATCTGTACCAATATTCTAACAGAAATAAAATATAAAATAGAATGGAAAGGGATACCTATCTACTATCTGTACCAATATTCTAACAGAAATAAAATATAAAATAGAATGGAAAGGGATACCTATCTACTATCTGTACCAATATTCTAACAGAAATAAAATATAAAATAGAATGGAAAGGGATACCTATCTACTATCTGTACCAATATTCTAACAGAAATAAAATATAAAATAGAATGGAAAGGGATACCTATCTACTATCTGTACCAATATTCTAACAGAAATAAAATATAAAATAGAATGGAAAGGGATACCTATCTACTATCTGTACCAATATTCTAACAGAAATAAAATATAAAATAGAATGGAAAGGGATACCTATCTACTATCTGTACCAATATTCTAACAGAAATAAAATATAAAATAGAATGGAAAGGGATACCTATCTACTATCTGTACCAATATTCTAACAGAAATAAAATATAAAATAGAATGGAAAGGGATACCTATCTACTATCTGTACCAATATTCTAACAGAAATAAAATATAAAATAGAATGGAAAGGGATACCTATCTACTATCTGTACCAATATTCTAACAGAAATAAAATATAAAATAGAATGGAAAGGGATACCTATCTACTATCTGTACCAATATTCTAACAGAAATAAAATATAAAATAGAATGGAAAGGGATACCTATCTACTATCTGTACCAATATTCTAACAGAAATAAAATATAAAATAGAATGGAAAGGGATACCTATCTACTATCTGTACCAATATTCTAACAGAAATAAAATATAAAATAGAATGGAAAGGGATACCTATCTACTATCTGTACCAATATTCTAACAGAAATAAAATATAAAATAGAATGGAAAGGGATACCTATCTACTATCTGTACCAATATTCTAACAGAAATAAAATANTGTTCTGAGATGACAATGTTCTTTTTTTAAAATAGTTGACACCCAAATTAATTTTTGAGGGGGGAAGTGGATAAGTATAATAATATAGATGGGGATGTTCTGAGATGACAATGTTCTTTTTTTAAAATAGTTGACACCCAAATTAATTTTTGAGGGGGGAAGTGGATAAGTATAATAATATAGATGGGGATGTTCTGAGATGACAATGTTCTTTTTTTAAAATAGTTGACACGCAAATTAATTTTTGAGGGGGGAAGTGGATAAGTATAATAATATAGATGGGGATGTTCTAAGATGACAATATTCTTTTTTTTCAGTAGTTGATACACAAATTAATTTTTGAGGGGAGTGGGGTGGGGTTGATAAGTATAATAATATCAATACTCAGTAATCACACTTTTGGTCTAAAGACCTCTGTACAAAATAACAAATTTTGTATCCAGCTAAATTAAATTAAACATTGTTTTAATTTGAAAAAATTAAACAATTTAAAGAGAACAAAATTTGTTCTCTTTAAATTGACCTTCTTGTCATAGATAAATTTATACAACAAAAGATGGGCGTAAGGAATTCATCTTTAAAAAAAATAAGGTAAGTTTATGTTGCATTTTTAACATACTGGGATTTCATGCTTCTGTTTTGATTTTTTTTAAAACTGTCAAATATTCATGTAGCCCTCCCGGCCGAAATATTCACTGGCTGCCATTAGGGCCTGATTAACATCGTAGCACTTGTAGCACGTGCTACGGGCTCCACGCATTAGAGGGCACCGCGCTTTGCCAACTTACACTAGATATTTCGACATTTCTGAGTGGAAAGTGGAGAGGGTCCCGCTCTGTGAAAGTGCTACGGGCCCCATGGAAGGTTAATCCGGTCCTGGCTACCATTGCCTTTGGTTACAAAGTCCTGAAAACAGCTTTGGCTCTCTTCCTGCCAATATTTGTTAGAATTTTTCCTGTGTAATTCGGAAATTACTTTCGTAAAATACAAAAATCGAGTAAAACTTAACGATAACCGAAATCTATATCTAATACTTGTATGTTGATCTCCTTTAGAGACCACATTTCACATGTTGTGAGACGCTATACAAGACCATCAAGGGTAATTATTACCCATGAGATAGTACCGCAACACTTATATAGTAAACATCTATCATAAATAATCTGATGCTCGCTCCTGCATTTCCTGCAATCATTCACAGCACAAATGACGTGAAAAATAAAACCTTCTACTCCAGCAAACAAATTTTAGACTGTCAAAAGTATTAGTAAATTATTAGTGTATGACCTGAATTTCTATCATCACACCTGACGAAACTTATTCCGCACGATGCAATAAGTAGACAAGAATGAAGATGATGAAATGTTTGATAGACAGATACAAAATATTTCAGACGGGAAATTCAACCGTCGGAAATTATTGAATTCAATGTGGGTGTATCAAACTGTGCTAAATTAATCTACTTGAAAATAGAAAGCAAAATAAATCAAATTATACCAAGGTGTTAGTGTGGCTGCATTTTATACGGCTATAACGCGAAAACAGCGTCGATGCAAATTAATATTTTTGTATTTTTGAAAAGTGCACGTCAATGCATTTTCCCCCACTTTGATATCTTGTGTTGTTCTGATAGACAAAATGTATGTGGTCACGTGGTCAGAGAAGGTAAGGCTCATATATCCAAAAAGTCTTCTTCTTTAAAATTCACCCTTTCTCAATTCTATTTGTGGTCTGCGTTTTAATTCTACCATGCCATATTGCCACAATCTGTTGTTCTTTTGCCTACTCTCTTTAGCTGTAACTTTCCTAGCACGGCGATCCTCGCTTGATTCTCACAAATCTCACAGTATCCATCGTTCGCTGTTCTATCGCGAAAATCGTTCTGGGTACCGCCAAAGTTAAGTTGGCGGGACCCATTTCAAAAGTTTACAACCCGAAAATGACGTCGGTGCAAATCGATTTTTTCCGGTATATATTGATTGCATTTCATTGCACTTTACCCAACTTTGATATCTTTCAAACATAACGCACTCCCAATCAAACGAAAGAGTCTGGTTCAAGAATATTAACTTCAATTTTTGTTCTCAACTATCAAGAGTTGGGAAACTTTGTAGCTAGGCATATAAAGTATTATTTTTCATAGTTCAAACATCGTCGAGGCCAACACAACACACTCCCAATCAAACGAAAGAGTCTGGTTCAAGAATATTAACTTCAATTTTTGTTCTCATCAAGAGTTGGATAACTTTGTAGGCATGTTTTTGTAGGTATGTAAAGCATTATTTTTCATAGTTCAAACATCGTCGAGGCCAACATAACGCACCCCCAATCAAAAGAAAGAATCTAGTTCAAGAATATTAACTTCAATTTTTGTTCTCATTAAGAGTTGGGAAACTTTGTAGGTATGTAAAGCATTATTTTTCATAGTTCAAACATCGTCGAGGCCAACATAACGCACTCCTAATCAAACGAAAGAGTCTGGTTCAAGAATATTAACTTCAATTTTTGTTCTCATCAAGAGTTGGATAACTTTTTAGGTATGTAAAGCATTATTTTTCATAGTTCAAACATCGTCGAGGCCAACACAACGCACTCCCAATCAAACGAAAGAGTCTGGTTCAAGAATATTAACTTCAATTTTTGTTCTCATCAAGAGTTGGATAACTTTGTAGGTATGTAAAGCATTATTTTTCATAGTTCAATAACTTCAATTTTTGTTCTCATCAAGAGTTGGATAACTTTGTAGGTATGTAAAGCATTATTTTTCATAGTTTAAACATCGCCGAGGCATGAAGTGATGGACGATGCGTGCACTCTATTTTCAGCCTTAGTAAATCTGGCATTGATTGGAGTAATCCACGGTATCAGCTACCCCCTTCCTCCAGTATATTAATGATAGTCCCCCCACACCCTCAGCCACCCCCAGTTTATTATATTTATTGTACACAAACCTCATTAGCATAATATGAAAATTTAAATTAATGACCAATATTGTGGCGCACGTGTGACAGCACATAAATATCTATAAGTACACATAATTAGCGCAACGTCAGTACGAACCATCTTCATGTCAAAAACAAATAACAAACCATGATTAGGTTCGGTAACCCAAAGATGGGCATGAGTGTCTCGATGAACAATGTAATGTATTATGTAATGTATTCTACCTTTAATGTACGTACGTAACTTTCCATCTATGGATGGAAAGTTACGTACGTACATTAAAGGTAGAATCACGTCTCATTTACAAAATAATTCTCATAATCAATTATTAGCCCACATCAGTCAGCGGCTATGTTGGATGCACCAGTTCCTTTACGATCAATGTTAATTGATCTGACGGGAACTGGTGTATTCAACGTGGTATGATCGTTGGCTGGGAATTGGAATGGAAAAGGATAATATTTCTGATCTGGCCTTTTCTTATAACTTTGTTGTTTTTTAACTTAACCTTTGAGAATTTAATGTTAGAAGGGCTAGCAGCAAAACTAAAACAAACATTCTTGAAAACTTTAAATGTAAAAAACTAAGTAATGAATAGGAAGTGCGGACGAATATGGCCATTAGGACCAAAGAGATTGACGACAAAATTGACCATCCTTATGCATACAAGTAAGCCTTCTTTGAGCATTACAGTGTCACAGCTTTAATGGCCAAGATCACTGAAATGAATAACGTGCAGCGGGGTTTAATTGGGTGAGTGTCTATTCCCGGCCCAATATTTCCACTCCTGGCCAGCGTCAATGGCACACGTAAGATCACCGAATGTAAGCAACGTCCAACGATGTTTTACTTGGTGGCTGACCACGCAGGTTAAAGCCATCGTAATGCTGGCTATTCCCGGTCTACCTAAGCTGGGTAAGGTAATTATGGTTATGGGTAGCTGCTTTTGAAAGACTCCAGCGAAGGGAGGGTGAAACCCCGTCTCGAATGACTTTGGATGTTAGAGAGCCTTTAAACCAAATTATCACCTGGGGTTTCTTGTATTATGAGAGAAAAACAATGATTTGTGCTAAAATTGGTACATAAAGTGGGTTCATGTCAATTCCAACCAAATTCACAAGTGTTACATCGCAACTAATTTTACATAATTTTCAATTTTCATCTTACACAGTTGATTACTTTATGAACACTCTGTAGATAATTTTTTTTAAAAAAAATATTATCTTGCCGCTCATAATTTTAAATGTCAACCAGCAAAATTTTCAAAAAAGTCCCTTAAGGTCACATCAGACAAAGGGAAGGACATAGAATCATTAATTTTACTGCTAAATTACACTTCCTCAGCCTCGCCCTTTCCTTTATAGTTGGAAAGCTCTTGTTTCATTAACTTTTGTTTTCAGAAGAACCAAAAAAAAAAACAAGTATTAAAAAATGACTTTTACTTTTATATATANAACAAGTATTAAAAAATGACTTTTACTTTTATATATAAAAAAAAATCTGGCACTTAAACCTCGGTCGCCTTTGGAAATGAATACGCTTGACTACTCACAGACTACACGCGAATACATACTATACTATATACACACTACTAAGAGCGACTACTCACAGGCTATACGCGAATACATACTATACTACGAACGATTGACTACACGCTACTAAGAGCGACTTCTCACACACTACACGCGAATACACACTACTATAAGAGCGACTGACTACACGCTACTACGAGCAACTACTCACAGGCTATACGCGAATACATACTATACTACGAACGATTGACTACACGCTACTACGAGCGACTTCTCACACACTACACGCGAATACACACTACTAAGAGCGACTGACTTTTTACTCAAGGATATTACTTTTTGTACTGCGGGACACCTTCGTATTGAATTTCAACTTTCAATGCTCATCCCGAAGTGGTACTTCTCAATTCCGATTTGTCGGTGTTATAAACCGGCCATAAATCGGACAGAAACCGGAAATTTTAAATTTTTATATTTTTTATGGGATTATTATATACTATTTTGAGGGGGGAGGCGGGTGCATTAATGGTAATTTTTTTGTTATCTCCTTTAGTTTGCCCAGAAAAAAATACAAAGAAACCCGCTAAAAAGCGTCATTTTTGGCGGTAACTTGCTTCTGCCTGAACGTTCGATTTTTCCTTTCTCATTACGCACCCACATACTAAGGTCCGGTCCTACCACGACGTGTTTTCAGAGAGTTTCATCTAACACTGTGTCAACCTGTGTTAATACAATACCCAAACCCGAGTGTTTCATAACTCGACTTTTGGTAGGACCGGACCTAAAATTGATCTTTGTGCCAAATTTAAAGTCTCTATGTTTAGCTATCGTGGAGCTACTTTGATTATGATTATCAGTCAATCAGTGCTCAGTCAGTCAGTGAATCAGTATACCATCTGAATGGCTTTGCGTTTTATAAGTATAGATAATAAATATGATAACAATTAAAAACATAAGCAGGAAGCCACATGTTATTTACAACTACAGTCCTATAACTGTGTGATCTATCAGCCACTTTTGATTGCCAATTATTGGATTCGAAGAATAGATGTATGGTAACAGTTATAAAAAATAGGCAACAAACAACAAATTCGACTACCATCGGAAACGATGTTGGTACTATTGATTGATTTCCAGCTCAAACAGGTCTATAGGTATTTGTCCAAATAATGTACATACAAAAGATCAACAAATCCCTAACTCCACCATGCCACAATCTTTTGTTCGGTGCTTACACTATAAAGCTGTAACCCTTTTCAGGCACAATAACCCTATCTAGCTGCTCATAGTATCTGCGTAGAAACTAGCTTTTTCTCATGATCTCTCTTCATTGGTTTGAAGCAGAGTTTCTTAAAGGCTGGATACCCTTTCGAACACCAAACTTTCTGTATTTACACGGGCTTAGGAGAGTCAACTAATGAAGTCGGCTTGCTCCCCTCAGTGGCTCTGCATTGCAGGAGCTCCACAATACACCCTATACATATATAAATCCAACAATGTGCATCGCCACCCATTTTTCCAGGTTGACAAACACACAACGTGCAGGCAAAACAAAAGTTAGAAATTGTTTTATTTTTAATTTGAATACTTTCCACGAATGTGTGTGCTGAATGTGTACAGTATACGGGGTTCGTCTTAAGTCGCCAGGGTATTTATTTCCATTAAGCGTTGCGCATTATTCGCCAGTACGCATTTTTCATCTCATTTACCTATTACCTTCAAATACCCCTCAATCTGATTATTATTGTATTTTTTTTGTAGGCGCCCTCTTCTAAAGATTCTATTTTCAATCTTGAGTCGAAGAGAGGGGTGAGGTTGGATTCGATCCAACAGCCTCCTGGTTTAGAATTATACAACCCTCAATATTAACACTGAATGACTGACACTTAGTCTTGTTTTTGGCTACAGAAAATTGTCCAGGCGAAACTAAATGCACTAGAAAGAAAACATGGTTTGGATGACATTCTAAATGGAAAAGTAGGAGGTAGTCCGGGGAGATCACTGACCTGCAACATCTGACATGTTTATTACTCGGATGAGAGTCTGCTCGAAAACACTAAGTGCTTTTGAGCCCCTTGTGGCTATAGTTTGTTACAACGCTAGATCTCAGTTAATCTCGTTACTTTTGTCCAAGAGAGTGGTGTGGAGATATTTTTGACGTAGGGAGTACAGGTGCGAAGAAAAAGGCAATTATTCAAAAACAAACCTTTAGAGAAAAGGTTGAAGGTAGCATTTTTAGTAAGCATTGTCGTGTAAAATATGTACGTGGAAGCTTTGAAATAAGTGATATTAGTAGGAAAATCGAAGAAAAACAATTAAGATGGTATGGTCATGTGAAGAGAAGAAGGGATAGCCACATTGTGGAGCGGGCCATGAAGTTGAGTCGGCCTCAACAAGGAAAACGGAAAGGGAGAAAAACATATGTGGATAAAACAGAAAAATGACAGATTAGTGAAAAACAATATTTCATAACAAGATTTTCCGAATTGAAGATAATACAATTTGCTTATGAGAGGCGCTGACCCCAGCATCGATCACTGATAAGGAAAAAGGTAAGGGGGGAAAATTGTCATCTGGAATCAGCCCCTTATTATTAATTGTGGCGGCCTTTCCTTTCGGAATTCCAAGTGCTGCGTCCACTAGTTAGGACTATTGCACACCTTAGGACTAATCAGCCCCTTAAATATTGCCAACGTTAACATGGGCACCCCGTACACTCTACATATGAAGATGTATAAATTGCAATCTTCTTGGAGAGTATGACTTTGACAAAATATTCACTAATCATGGCCACCTTATTTTACTGGTTTTTACCCTATTTATCCAAAACAAATTTCTTACACTGAACTAGCTGAAAAAACAAAAATCTCCAGCAGCTGGCAGTGGGAAGAAAAATGCACAGCCTACTGCTTGTGTTGAAACTCCTACACAACACCGTGGACTGTCCACACTGATAGGAGAAAATAAATCTAACTACCTATACACCGAATTAAAAATTTAGATATTTAAAGAACGAGATGTTTAAATGCAAAATCGCTCCCCTGTTGATGTGGCCGTCCAGTTGTAGGTATAACAAGATAACACAAACAAACTGTATTGGAAAGAATATTTCTGGTCGGTCTTTCATCCTTCTTTTCCTTTCCTTCCCGCGAGTTTTAAGTGAGTAAGTGATGTGCGGAACGTCAAGCAATCTACACGACCAAATCATCGGAGATACTACATGTTGTAGGCCTGCACATGCAAAGGTACATATTCAGTTCAAGTTCAGTCGATCAGTGTTAATTCGAACCTCACCAAGGTATGTGCCTTTTTTCCAGTTGTCTGTGCGCCAAAATTAATAATTTCGCAAGTGTAAAATAAATTACACTTAAAATAAATTAAACATTAAAATCAGTCCACTACTCTCCTGTTTTCCTTTCTCCATTAGAGCTATCCAATTTCTATCGACAGCGGACACTTTGTTCAGGGAATAAGATCTTTTTAATAATTACCGAAATTAACATCGACTTTTTATAAAAAGAAATCTATTTTCATAAATTTATTATATTGCATGTTAGTTATTAAGAATATTGTTTAAGCATTGATTGTAAAGTGGTTTCTTGTCGCCCCCAATGATGGGCCCGAACCATTAAATTCTTCTTCTTAAATTTCACATTTTCCCAATTCTATTTGAGGTTGGCGTTGGCTTCCTTAATTCTACCATGCCACAACCTCCTTTGTTCGGTGCCTACTCTTTTTAGCTGTAACCTTTTCCTGGCACGGTAATCCTAGCTTGCTTCTCACAGTTCTCATAGAAACTACGTTGAAACTCGCGTTTTACTGATGATCTCATTGGTATGAAGAAGAGTTCTTTCAAGGCTGCATGCCCTTCTTGACACCGAACCTTCTAATTTTACACGGTCTTAACCGTCGCCTAATGAAGCTGACTTCCACCACTCGGTGGCTGTGTTGCATGGCAACTGGCTTTGCCATTTTCATTGAGTTACCACTTGATGAAAGTAAGTTTTAATGAGCAAGAGTTGTGATCCTCCAATCGAAACCCTGTATTTGAACATGTGGAAAAAGCAAACAACATTTGTGGTGTACGAGAAGGAATGGAAGCAAAAAAAAAAATACAAGGCATTGCTTTTAAAGTGTCAAAAATTTCAAGATTTACATTCCAGAGCTACATCGCACCGTGGGAGAGTGGCGCGCTAGAATTAGGTTAGAAATCACGATTTCAGCATCTTTTCCTTCATTCTTTCTTTTTTTCCTTTCCTTCATTTATTAATAAATTCGGTCTTCGAATTTCTCCCGCCTGTGTTCCTTTTTTGTTAATACATTCTCACTCCAACTTTCAAACTTGGCGCCTCTTTTCNGACGTTGCTTAACTTCAGTGATCTGACGGGAACTGGTGTATTCAACGTGGTATGATCGTTGGCTATAAAGGGTGTTATTAAAATCACTGATACTTTCACTGTGTAGTGTGGATGCTTCTTAATGCGACAAAAATAAAAAAACGAGATAGGCAGGTATTATACTCTTTTTTTAAAAATAATTGACGCGTCTGGAAATCAGGTGTCTTATCAGTTTGCGCTATTGCAGTACCCAATTATATAAAAAAAAGAACATCTGATCCCACCGTAATATTGCGAGATTACTGTACCTAGAAGTCTGTATTTTTGAGGATTTCAGGAAAAGACCTCATATGAGTTATCTTTGTTTAACAAGCGAAGCGCTAATAAAATATAAATTTCAATAAAAAAAATTTGTCAACTACAAATAATATATATGGCGAGTCACGAGCGCTTTCACTAATAAAATACTCGTAGTTCTCATAATAATATAAACTTGCTAAAATCTTTTACCGTCCATACACAACTCTATATTAAACCTGAATATTATTTTAGACTCTTGTAAAAACCAAAGAATAGCCACAAAGTTCTTACTGTTAAAGTGTCTACATTTGCAAAAAAAAGTAGACCAAAAATATATTTAACAAGTACCTCCTATGTAAATTAGTCTAGCCTAGTGGATAAATCGTCGGATTTGTAATCCGAGGATCCTGGGTATAATCCCAGTTCAAAATTATCTATTATTTTCCCTGTCTTATTATTTTCCCAACTATTATAACTATTTTTTTTTTTTTGTGTATTGTAGTCCAGTAGAATGGTCCTCGAAAATGCCCTCAGTTTGCGTTACCATACACAAATTTTGAACCAAATGAAATTCGATACAGAACCATTAAGAGATGTTAAATCTAAATTCGCAGTACCGTGCGAACTTTCTTTGCAAAGTTATGCGAAAAAACGTTTTTCTTCACATTTTCACAAAAATATCTTGGCTTCTAATTGTTTTACATGAGAAAGTGACATATCATTGTGATAAAATTATCTACATTTTTTGTTAACATCATTTTTTTGTTACACAAACACATAAAAAACTATTAAGGTTTAAATTGAAAAATTTGTATTCCGAATGCGGTTTTTTGCAAATAACCCATTTCTTTTGGCAGATAGTTTTTATTACGTATTATTATTATATAATTATTACGTACCTATATTTTTTAAAGCAAAAGGTAACATTTTACCTGCGTCAGAAGGACCCCTAGAAAATTGTGTAAATTATAAAATAAAATAAATGAATGCTGTTTCTTTGTGTTATTATGCATGTCAAAACTTTGATGCTCACTGCAGCATTGTAGGATTTTCCAATATCAATCAAGATATTATCCAATTACTTTGAATTTTTCTATTTTACCTACACATCTAACAACAGGTCGCTATGCGCATTGCGCAATTATGTCCATAACTACTCATTATCCTCATGAGCCTGAGTGGGCCTCGAAAACATCCAAACCACAGTGACAAATTTTTGCCAGGATTCCTTGGAACCTGGGTCTCCCGAGTGCAAGACTAGTGCAGTGACCACTGACCCATGGGAGGAGAAAATTGTGTAAATTGAAAAAGTCCTCTACACCTGAAGTGATCAAGGGCCAATTTAGGTTTTCTGTGGAGCGGTGCGGTTAAGGGCGTTAAGGCTATAAATCTCAATAAAGCAATCGGAATCCGTACCATAAATGAAAAATAAGAGGGAGCGTATTTTTTTTATTTATTATTTTTTTTTTTTTTCGTNTTATTTATCCCACACCAGAGCAGCTTCGGAAACTTATCCAACTTTTTTTCTTCTCTCAAGTTACGTTATGTGAGAAATAGGCTAGGGGTCCACTTTAGGGGACGGGTCCACTTTTGGTACACTTCCTCTATTTAATAAATCATTTATACAAGACTAGCATTGCGTAAGTGAGTTGATTAGTTCAAACACAATGAACTTCTAGTTTGAATACAGGAACAACTTTACTTATTTATCCCACACCAGAGCAGCTTCGGAAACTTATCCCACTTTTTTTCTTCTCTCAAGTTACGTTATGTGAGAAATAGGCTAGGGGTCCACTTTAGGGGACGGGTCCACTTTTGGTACACTTCCTCTATTTAATAAATCATTTATACAAGACTAGCATTGCGTAAGTGAGTTGATTAGTTCAAACACAATGAACTTCTAGTTTGAATACAGGAACAACTTTACTTATTTATCCCACACCAGAGCAGCTTCGGAAACTTATCCCACTTTTTTTCTTCTCTCAAGTTACGTTATGTGAGAAATAGGCTAGGGGTCCACTTTAGGGGACGGGTCCACTTTTGGTACACTTCCTCTATTTAATAAATCATTTATACAAGACTAGCATTGCGTAAGTGAGTTGATCTGGATGATGGCTGGCCAACTTCCTCATTATACAGGGTGAGTCATTTTAAAGGACATAGTCAAATATCTCGAAACCTGTTAGAGATACGAAGAAAACGATCGATACAAACCCACCTCATTCATTTCGGGGACATAATTTAATAGTGGCCTTGAATTTTTTCTCCAGGGTTGCGTTCAGAGTTATTTAAAGGTTAACTTTGTTTTTATTATATTTTTTATTGTGGTTCTAAATTTTGTATTAAAAAAGATAATTTTCTCCTTTGTTAGCAAGAGTTATCTAACATGTGTAGTATATTATGTCACGCCTAATTGCAAATATTTGTACATAAAACTTTGATGTTTCATCAAAATTGCCATTTTTATGCCCAAATATAGGGTGGACCAAAAGTCACCATGGGGTTTAAAAATTTAATCACTTTTTCGATTATATATATATTTTTTTCGAGATTATATAAATAGCACCTGGAGAATATATAATGGAGAGATTCACAACTGAACAAAGAACCAGAATAATAGAATTTTATGATTTAAATCAGCGATCAATTATATTTTTTTTTTTAACAAATTTTATAGATGTATTTTACTACTAAAGGTTTACAACAAACGATCAATTATCTTTTAAGGCAATTTTTTAAAGAGCGAATAATTTCCAGATATTCGGAAATTAATTGGCCAGTGCGAATTATCAGCAGTCGACTATTTTCTTTAGGGTGATTTGAAGGAGCGAGTATATGTGAATAAGCTCGAGACAGTCCTTGAACGCAAGGCCAACATTTTTGCAGAAATTCGAAAGCTACAGCCACAAATATTATCTTTAA
>CM022878.1:34869019-34882123 GCA_012654025.1 Pachypsylla venusta | reverse complement strand
TTTCCTCTAAATATTGTCCCTTGGGACTACTATTAATTACAATCTAGATACTTAAATCTAATGAGCAATATACATCTAACCTAAATTACTAATGTAAACAACTTCAACTTACGTGCAGAACATAAGCAGACTCGACGAACAGGTGGTTGCCAAAGTGTGATCACTCAGCTCTACTAGCTCGTGCGGTTTAACCCGCTTCAATCTTCTATACAAATCATCCACCCTGAGAAGATGGATAGCCTCAGGGTTGGTATGATCCTTTAGCCTCTTTTCATGCTCTGAGGCTATACGATCTATACAATCTTTAACAGATTCTACATCGAGGTCACGGTGTAGGTCATCGTTTCTAATGTACCAGGGTGCATCAACTATGCTACTGATCGTCAGAAATGCTCGAGCAGTGTGAACAGATTGCTCGTTTGTGTTCGTGCTCGTCGAAAACTGACGAGCAACGATCACGAATGCTCGATGCTCGTGTATGTTCAGGCAGTGTAAGTGGGTCTTAATATCTTAACAACAGCTAAGCTACTCACTCTCGGGGTAACAACAGTACTTTCGCCCTGTGTTCCATCATTGTAATCAATCGTCTTATCAATCAAGGGTAAGATGGTGTCAAAATGACGGGCTCATTTTAAATGGCAACAAAACAACCATCTGAACATCCCTAGAGCGCGGAGGCTTTGAACATCAAAGCCCCAACCCTAGAGACTACTGATATTAAACTCTCTAGGGAAGATAAATATCTAGAAGTCATTGTGGATAATGGACTTATCGGGAAGAAACACCTAGAAAAGATTTCGGAGGAAGCAATTGCGGCAACCTGGGTATATACCGCCTCATATTTTGACACACATGACTCTAATTACACCCTTGGCCATCTTTGCCTCATTGTTGATTGGATTGGTGACTAAAAACATACGAAAGTACAACCGAAGTAATACAAACTATATTCACTAGCAAGCTTGTCTTAACATTACAGGTGCCATGCACCCAGGATTTTAATTCGGAGGGGAGGGGGGGGTAGANGGAAGGGGGGGGGGGTAATAACAAAATCATATCGGCTATTCATCTTTAGATGTTCGCAAACCGTCAGGGTTATAGCCAGGATTTAATTTCGGTGGGGGAAGGGGTATATCTAAAATATATTAAGGCTACCCATTTTATCCATAAAATCTACACATGAGGCGGGTTGAAATTTCCGGGATTTTGAGAGTATGTTTGTGCATGGCAAAAGTGTCTTTTTTTATTCAGATTTATTTATCCCTAAAATCACCAATCTGGTCTTTGATCAGTGTATGCATATAAAAACTTGATTTTTTTTTTATGGGGGACCACTGAGTTAGTATATTTTATGTTTACCCATTTTCATTACATTGTATTAAAAAATAATAACTTTTAAAAAAAACTCTGGCAATGTGACACATGGGTTTATTATTTTTCTGGCAAAAAAAAAAAAAAAAAAAAATGAGGGGGTACCCCTCAAAAAATTGAAGAGGGGTTCTCGTGACGATTCCACATCTGAGCCGTAATTAGACCCTAAATTTGACATACCTACCAAATTTGAAGTCTCTGGGCTCTTACCATTCTTTTTTAGACAGGATAAATGAAAACCGCTGGCGGTATAAACCGCCAGCGTATATTTGATTGAACCCAATCGAAGCTAACTGAGACCCCAAATATGACATGCATACAAAATTTCAAATCTCTAGCTCTTACCATTCTCCTTATAGACAGCAAAACTGAAAACCGCTAAAAAGCGGCAAAAATCGTCAAGGGTGTATTCGATTGCATCCAAAAGTTTCGGGGCACAATTAGAGCCCAGATAGGACCTATATACAAATGCTAAGTGGCAAAAGTGCCCATCACGGCGGACAAACGGATTTTTTTTTATTCGATTTTTGGATTCTACGTACCTTGAAACGTATAATATCAAATTTTGAGGGGGAGTGTTTTTTTTTTTTTTTTTTTTTTTTTTCGTGACGATTCCAAAGGTTCATTATTGAAAATAATAAACCAAAATGCAAATAATATTGAGTTCTGCTCAGTATGCTAGGGCGGGGCGTTTCCAAACCTTCATCAACAATCAACATTGAACAACTTGAAGGGTTACGACTCAAATAATATTGCAATCGTACATTACTGAAAACTGCGAGTGACCTTGGAGATTATCCTCATATGCTATTTGTATTATGCTCGCTTTACGTAATCATCAATAATAGATAATAGCAACTTGTCTTCTATGAACTTTATATCCAGGTAGCACTAGAAAAGTGACACAGAATAGTGCGAGCATATTTTGTGAAATGTCAAAATGGATTATTTGGGGACATTCAAATTTATGCATTATTGATCTATACAGCGCGTCCCAGTAGAAACGGTCACATCATTTAAATTTTGAACGGCTGTGAAAGAAAATTTTTTAAAAGATTAACTACAATGTTTCCTTCACCAGCTAGCTTTTCGTTATTTGACCCAAATTGTCAACGTACTTCGGTGAAACCAACTTGTCGTTCAACTAGTCGTTCAACTTTTCTGGGACGCGCTGGTATAGAGTACAGAGTGTCACCAGAGACACCCAATATTATTTATCGTTAATGGTTTATCCAAGGAAAGAAAAGAGTCATCAGAGGAAAGAGGGGAGTAACGTTTCATGGGACAAATTCTACCAACTCTCGAGGCAGTTGAAAGTGAACGGTTCTCAGAGTATGATTGTTTGATCTCCTCACGTAAGTCCTTCTACATCATTTAAATTACGATCCCTTCCAATAGCTCTCAGAGAACATTTGACACATCTTGTATTTTAATTTTAATATTTAATAAAAAACTAATTATTATTAATATTAATATCTAACTAAGGAATTATTTAATTCTCTAACATTAGTACACGTTCACTTATCCTTGAATTCTAAGGCGAGAGTTGGAGTCAATTTGGGACCTTCGGATTCTATATTTATAGAGACGAGTCCACAAATGATTTACAAATAACTCTTGCTTTAGAAGTATCCCAACCCCTTAGGATTACAGCTGCCGGGGCGGTTACAAGAGTTATTCGTATAGTACATACATTTTATAATGTGTTCAATTTTATTTTTATTTTTTTAATAGGTACTTTAAAGTATAAATTCTATACTAATTTACTAATATGAATACAAGGGATATAATGAGGTGAGCAGGGGAAATCTCCGAAAACCTTGAATCGAATTAAATATTTTACAAATTTTCACTATTAACAAAAAAGATTAACAAAAAACAGCTACTCAATCCCTCAATAACATTGGGGAGCATGGCCTACATTTCATCAAATATCACCTGAGTAGACAATGCCAAAGTACTGACGAAACAAGACGGTGCTGGTTCCTAATACCTACACTTGTTTTTTAATAAGTGCTCGGACGTTAAAAAAATCTGCCGAACACACTTTCAAAACTTTCGAAAGGGTCAACATTTTTTTTAGTGTGATTGAGTGAGTATTGTGCAGTATATTTTGATACTTTCTTTTTTGGTTTGTGTTCGGGTAGTGCTTTTTAATGGGGAACACATAAAATACCTACCCGAACACGAATCAAAAGGGAAAACACAATCTGCACAATACTCACTCAATCACACTAAAAAAATGTCGACCCAAAATAGATTTACCAACCTCGTATAACATCATCTACTCAAAGGTAAAGACAATGCCCGATATTACATCTGTTAGTATTTTTCTATGGTTTTATCTAAAGGCAGCTGTGGCACCCAAGTCAAGCAGGCACAATATATTAACCATAAATATGCCTATTATTGATTGAAATAAATTGAACATGTGTGTATTAAGTAAATGCCTATAATAGGAAAAAGAAAATTGACAGTTGTTAATGTGTTACGTATTACTCCTTCCAGATAAAAGAGTTTTCCATTAAAATACGTAGAATAGAAATAGAATTTGAATCAATATGATGGCACGCTGACACACGATGTTGTGGTAAGAAATAAATTAGTTAAACCTTTCGGGGCCGCTATCGTGAGAAGAGACAACGTTAATCACTGTTATTTTTTAAAACATGATACTTTAGAAGTCTCTAAGTCAGAATTTTTTGGGTCTCCTGAAGACACAATGAATTTAGATGAGTTTTAGAAAAACGTAAAGTTTTAAATTTTATTGAGGAATATTTTTTGAAAAAATTGAAATTAATCGGGAGCAGACAGATAATTTTTTTTTTTTTTCTGAGCAACTAACCTACCTTAAAATAGAATTAATTGAAAGTATTAGAAGGTTATTTCACGATTAACTGGTGGGAAATACGAGAAAACTCACTTTTAAATGTTTAATTCACAATTTCATTGCTTGAAAATCGACGAAACTTTGGAGAAATCAAATGTTTATTCGGATTTTTTTTTAAATATGCGGAAAAAATTTCTGTTTGTTTATTTAACAGGTTTTTATTTATTTAACAGGTTAGGTAACATGAGAAAAAAAAAATCACTACGATTTAATTTATTTTAATTTTTTTCCGAATGGTGCAACAGTTTTTAGGGAGCTTTATGAGAAGAACAAGTTTAATCGAGGCATGGCCGAACAAAACGTTTCCTAACCTCTCGGTGGGGGGGTACGTTCATCTTAACGCTTATATTGATAAAATAAACTGAGGCAGACATACTTGTACCAACATTTTCATGTTGGTACAACTAAGTCGGCTTCAGTTCAATATATTCGAATAGTTCAATAAATACGGAAGAAAAAGGATTTTTTCCAAATAAATTAAAATTAATGTGAATTAATTAATCTCCCACTCCTAAAACGTTTAAAAAGACTTTTTAAATTATATTAAACCACATTTTAAGTTTGTAATTTGCTAAAAAAAAAATTAATAGTATCTGTCTGGAACCAATTAATCTAGCATTAATATTTGGCTAAAAACAGAATGACTAATAGTTGGTCACTACTTATCATCATCCACGATCGATCTTGGACACTGACCTTAGTGTCTCAACTATCGTATTTCTCCCTAGAGCTTGAAAACTGATTATGAAAAAGAAGATAGTATTAACAAGGGGAACAAAATTCTCAAAGCGTGTAAACCATTTCAGAGTCAGTGGGGATTCTACTTTCATTACCTCTCTCCTCCCTCTCAATATCCGAATTATCTCTAAGTGTATTTATGTAATATAAACAACAGTATTTATTATCAAAGGAAGCTATTTTGATCAAAAGAAATTTTTAAAGGAAAGTCAGTTACAATGCTACTCATGAGACGCTGGAAAAAGTTCGCAAAGAGGGTTATACATGACAACATGGTAAATGATTGATAGCAGTCCTCCCGGTCTAATGGGCATCACGGTGGCCTTGCACTTGGGAGAACTGGGTCGGAAAATTTTCGACTTTCAGCTTGTGATTTCGGGATGCACTCAGTCTGGTGAGGACGATTGAGTAGCTGCTTTAATGTGAGTAGCTACCAGCGCAGCGCCGGCTTTACCAGAGTAAAATGATTTGAAGTTTGTGAAGATCTTATTAGTGCAGGAGGTTCTTAGTAATACTTTGATACCCATTAAAATTGGGCCTTACGAAAAAAAAATCTACGACAAAGAAATTCATTATATTAGTAAATGAATTTCTTTGTCTTGTGGCACACATGTCAAATGTGTTTATGAAAATCTCACCAATGAAATTGTTGTGCTTTTGAAAGAAAGGATTAACCTAAATCCAACACCTGGATAACCAGAATGCCATCAAATTGGCAGAAAACCTTGCGATATAGGTATTGCCGTCCTAAAAATATGATACCTACCTATATTGGCAAAATTTATAGAAATGAATTATTATAGGCAAAATTTATATGAATGAATTATTATAGGCAAAACCCACATTGGCAAAATTTATGTGAATGAATTATTATAGGCAAAACTTATATGAATGAATTATTATAGGCAAAACCTACATTGGCAAAATTTATATGAATGAATTATTATAGGCAAAAGCTACTTCGGCAAAATTTATATGAATGAATTATTATAGGCAAAACCTACATTGGCAAAATTTATGTGAATGAATTATTATAAGCAAAATTTATATGAATGAATTATTATAGGCAAAACCTACATTGGCAAAATTTATATGAATGAATTATTATAGGCAAAACCTACATTAGCAAAATTTATGTGAATGAATTATTATAGGCAAAATTTATATGAATGAATTATTATAGGCAAAACCTACATTGACAAAATTTATATGAATGAATTATTATAGGCAAAAACTACTTTGGCAAAACTTATATCAATGAATTATTATATGCAAAACCTACATTGGCAAAATTTATGTGAATGAATTATTATAGGCAAAACCTACACTGACAAAATTTATATGAATGAATTATTATAGGCAAAACCTATATAGGCAAAATTTATAATAATTCTATAAGCGCTTATAATAATTATTTCCCTATTAAAAATAATAGGGAAATAATTCTAAGGGGTTGAGATACCTACTTAAAATTAAAATACAAAGATGTTTCAAATGCTCTCTGAGAACTATTCGAAGAGATTGTAATTTAAAAGATGTAGAAGGACTCACCTACGTGAGAAACGTTCACATTCAACTGCCACGAGAGTTGGGAGTTGGTAGAATTTGTCTAAACAAACCTTATTCGTATTCCCCTCTTTCCTCTGAGGTCTATTTTTCTCTTCTTGGATAGACTACAACGGAATATCTAATTAAATACTGGGGTCTTTCGTGACAAAGTATCCCAACCCCTTAAGATTACGGTCACCGGGTGGGTACAGCCCAGCCACCTACAATGTAAAAGGAATTGTGAAACCAACCCAAATTCTTTTACTAAAGACAAAGCATTATTCGACCAAACTGTTCGTCTTATATTCGAGAATCAAAGGACCAATTCTCTTCTCACGGCCTTTGTTCATGAAGACTATTTCATAATATTTTTCATAAATATGGAACCTTATTTTCCTCAACATCAAGGTTCGTGTTTAGAATAAGTTTTACTCTCCTCTTGTTCTTCTTCTATTATTAGAAATAACGATCAGTATTTTAAGTATATGTTATGACAATGAAAGAACAAAACAACAAAAAAATAGACTGAGACTATATCTTGTACGAGTATAACGGCTGGGGGTATACCTGCTTACCTGTAACCTAAGGAAAGTTGTTGTTACAGCAAACAAAGGAAAGGCTCATATAATTATGGCACCTTGAGTATTTGACCTCACTCTTCACTCTACCTCTCTATTTACTCATTTTTTTAATTACATATTCAGGACATCGTAGACTGTTTATCTTTCATTTAATATTTTTCGTGTCCTATTTTTTTAGAAATGAAGAACTTTTAAAAAGACATTTTAAAATTTATAATTATTACTTTTGAATAGATTTTTTTTTCCTCTTTCTCTCTCTCTCTCTCTTCTTCCTTAACTTCAACCTTTCCCAATTCTATCTGAGGTTGGCGTTGCCTCCCTCATTCTAAAAAAAAAAAATCTACCATGCCACAAACTTTAGTTCGGTGCTTACTCACTTTCAGATGTAACCCTTTCCCGACGCAGTAGTCCTAGCTTCTCAGAGTAGCAATTGAAACTGCGTAGAAACTAGCTTTTTTCTGATGATCTCTCATCATTGGTTTGAAGCGGAGTTTGTTTTAATGACTAGATGCCCTTCCTAACACCAAATCTTCTGTATTTACACGGGCTTAGGGCTGTCACCAAATGAAGCTGGTTTTCTCCCCTCGGATTACAGCATTCTAATCCGTTGAAGAGATTTTTACAATCTCCTCAACCCATGTGGTTAAGTTAAAACTTCTCGCATTTTTTTCTATTTAAAAGCACGCAATTTAACCCCTGTGGTAAACTAATGTCAATAGCTGAAATTAAAAAATAAATAACTGTAGTAAAAAAACAATAATAGGAGTTTTACAAATTGTAGCTTTTTAAAAAAATTTGAAAAGGACACGACCCAAATATGTTTTAAACGGTAGCAGATACCGAAAAACTAATGGATATCATCCCCACTTAATATTTTCGCACCACAGGAAAATTATCAGGACTTAAAGATGTCAAACCGTTTTCAAGTTCCGGCAAAACTTTCAATTTATTAAATTTTGCGTTGAGTCCTTAATTTAGGACATAGTTTGCCAAATTATGACCAACCACTCCAGTATTATGAATTCGAAACCAGGATGGGGCAAAAAAATATTTAGAAAATATCAACTACCCAGAACATGAAATTTGTGTTTCTTAAAGACTATTACAATATACATTGAGGTCATTGTGGACACAAAACCATGCCGCCCTCTGCAATCGCCTTTGTCCTTTAAAAACAAAAATAGCAATATAACTAGGTGTGTCCGTGGACAAAAACGGGCGGAGCCATCTGTTTCACATCGAATTTTCGGGCACCACATAAACTTTAGCATATTGCTCCATTATGCCGTTAAAACAAGATTTTTTGAGAAGACCGCACCATTCTTGATTGCATCATGCCATTGAGTAGTAGGTCCTATTTAAAAAGCAAAATAATCGGCCGAAAAATCCGAAACGGTTCAAGATATTGTTCTGAAAATAGATGTATGCACCCTTGGGGTTTTATATATATATATTCGATATCCTTCAACGTTTTGACTAAACAAATAGTATTTCCTAAATTTTATTTTGCCCGATCCCCGATTCGAACTTGTAACTCTGGAATGGTTTGTCAAAATTTAGTAAATTATGTCCTAAATTAAGTCTTGGGAAGACACCTAAAACTTTTTCGTTATGTTTTGATATGCTGTCGCGACAAAATTTAAGATATCGGATCATGACTCTCTGAATTTGGTAAAAAATCGGAAAATCGGCCAAAAAATCGGAAACGGTTAAAGATATCGTTCTGAAAATAGATATATGCACCCTTGGGTATACGCAAATTATGAAGAAAAAAAATTTGGTAAAAATCGGTTGAGTAGTTTCGGAGGAGTAGGATAACAAAAGTTTGCAGTTTGTAGGGAGTATAAGGCTACGCTTCGCTCCGCCCAATAATTATAGCGTAGCACGGGCGAACTAGTTAGTTGTAACTAAAATAGTTGCAAGTTCATTGAAATGGTTAACCTGGACGAGGCGTTCTTTTACTGGTAATAAAACGATTTTGAAAATTTCTCCCGAGAATACACCCGAACCACAGAAGTATCCGTTCACAGAAGTCTCACACCTTTAAATTTTATAAGACTATAAATTGCTTAGACATATTTTTTCTTCTCTTTCTCTCTCTTTCAAAAAGAAAAGAAAACAGAAATAAAAATGAGGCCAGCCAAGGCATAAAAGAATATAATTTATTTGTTTGTGTAAAAGCCAGGATAATATAGCAGACAAAGAAATGAAATCCTAAAATGGAGACCCTCATATAAATGAAACAAACAAAACGATTGCCAAAATTTTGGGGACAAAATCGAAGGCGTTAGGCCGAGAAGAAGGAGGAGTAACGGTCGTTCATCAAATATTAAATAGAAATCCCGAAATTTATTTTGGGGATAACCCCTGGTCACTTTCTTGTCCTTGATGGACTACAACAGGAATAAACACCAGGCAATGACGTAGTTTCAAAAATAATAATAAAAATTGAAAAAGTAGATATTGTCGATATTGATTTCTAGAATTATTAAGATCAGATAAGTCTCCGCTTGTTGGTAAAAGGATGCTGACCTTTGTTACTGTTATCTCGATATACAGGGTGTCCCAAAAGTCCGAGACCGCCTGAATATCTTGTGAATAGCTTTATGAGGAGTTTTGAAATTTTGCATGGTACTATACCCCAAATTAAACCACCTGATGATGTGACCAATTTTTCAGCGGCGGGTCCCATGCGGCCCCTCAGGGGGCCCGACTTTTATTTTTTAACTACGAACCCCCATCTTGTGATACATTCTCAGAAAGGCAATAGAATTAGAAGTACTTTGCAAAAAAATTAACACATCTAGCTTGTTTTGTTTCAAAATGGCGGCTATTTGAAATTTCCAAGATATGACTTTCAAGAGTGTCTAAAACTAGGTGAATTTTTAGCAATGGGATATTGAATGATTGCGTAGGACACCAATGTTGAGGAACCTGATTTTTAGACATAATTCGCCTAGTTTTAGACACTTCGCCTACTTTTAGAAATAATTTGCCTAGTTTTAGATACTCTTGGAAGTCATATCTTGGAAATTTCAAATGTACGCCATTTTGAAATGAAACACGCTAGACGTGTAATTTTTTTTTTTTTTTTTTTTTTTTGTTTNTTAATTTTTTTTTTTTTTTTTTTTGCAAAGTACTTCTAATTCTATTGTCTCTCTGAAAATGTATCACAAGATGGACGTTCGTATTTAAAAAACAAAGGCTGGGCCTCCTGGAGGCCACATGGAAACCGCCCCTGAAAAATTGGTAACACCATCAGGTGGTTAAATTTGGGGTATAATACCGTGCAAAATTTCAAAACTCCACATAAAGCTATTCAAAATATATTCAGGCGGTCTCGGACTTTTGGGACACCCTGTACAACTGGGTGGCCACGTCAACAGGGGATTGTTTATTGTGAAGAAACAAAAACCCTACCAACATGGGTTTATTAGTTTTGTATGGAAACCCTTATAATATGACCGACAGAACGTCAATTTTAGAGCACCTACTATACCCCGAATGGGTCATACACTGAAAACGACCAACGTTAGGAGACAAAATGTCAATGACGGCGAATTAACGAATACAGCGGATACCTTTGTTTTTTGGATTCTACGTAATTTGACTTTTGATCATTACTAACTTAGTGCACTAAAATACAGATGAGAGCAATTTTTAATTTCATTTAATAAAACGAATTTGGAAGAAGAAAAAACCTCAATCTCCATGTCATACTCAAAGCCCGTGCAAGCCCAATAAATATTTTGTTCAGCCTCAGAATCCATTTCCTCTTGAAATTGAAGTGAGTTTCACTCATTTGGTCAGCTTACGCTTACCACATAAACTTTAAACTCTATGAAAATGCTAAAAGTTTCGATAAGACAAATGCGAACAGGAAATTAGGTTCTATTTAATGCTTAATCTTTTCCTCTCTTCAAAAAAAAACCTTGCTAACATTAAGCCGGATTACAAGGCTTTTATATCTTATGGCAGAAGAAAAGTGGGGCCGGGAAAAGCTTAAGACTCACAGTTCATGACATTAAAAAAGATCTTTTACAAAAAAAAACTTCCAAATCTTTTTTTGCCTGACACAAAAACCGTATTTTCCTGATTATCGACTTCCTCAATAATGAGCATTTGGCCTCAATATTGTGCATGTGCATTCTTGTTCTATATTGTGCATTTGGTTTATATATGTCCTATATTATGTTTATATATATTATGTATATATATACGATATATGTTTATATATCGTGCATTTGGTCTATATATGTTCTCTATTGTGCATTTGGTCTATATATGTTCTATATTGTGCATTTGGTCTATATATTATGTTCTATAACGTGCATTTGGTCTATATATATTCTATATAGAGCATTTGGTTTATATATTATGTTCTATATCGTGCATTTGGTCTATATATGTTCTATATTGTGCATTTGGTCTATATATTATGTTCCATATCGTGCATTTGGTCTATATATTTTCTATATTGTGCATTTGGTCTATATATGTTCTTTATTGTGCATTTGGTCTATATATGTTCTATATTGTGCATTTGGTCTATATATGTTCTATATAGCGCATTTGGTCTATATATGTTCTATATTGTGTATTTAGTCTATATATGTTCTATGTTGCGCATTTGGTCTCTATGTATATTCTAATAGCAAACATCATTCAAAGTACAATAACAAACCCATATGTCAAATTGGCAGAATTTTCTCTTCAAAATTATATTTTACTTCCTTGACACAAATAATAGCATACGCAAATCTTTAGCAGAGCTCTGTTTAAAGTAACAGACAGATTTAGTTTTAATAAAAACGAAATAGAACGGAAGCTTAGTCTCTCTTTCATATAGCAGAAAAACGAAAACAAAGATATTCAATTGAAAATACACAATTTACTTTGTCACTCCGAGCACTGACCGCAATATCGTCCAAATACTTTCTCAAAAGTTCAACTTTAATACGTATCAAGTGAAATAAATAATTCATTAGATAAGACGTAGAAGAAAAGAGGATTAGAACTTTAGTAATTAGGTACAAGTACATCATTATTCAGGTAGCACGTTATACGAAATATCTCCCCGAATGTTTGAAATACAAAGAAACTCTTGTAATCAAAATCAAGGAGGACATTTAGGGATAACCTTGGTGGACCATTCGATTCTCTAACTGCTGATCTTCTTCGATTAAGTCGGAAACAAATGAGACTTGTCACTGGACTAATAACGGGACATTGTGGTCTCAAAAAACATTTACGCAATATGGGAATCTTTAGAGAAAACCCATAGTGTTTACTATGTGTGGATCTTTGATTGCAATACCCTACTCAATTAGAGAGTATCATCGTCTCTAAACCCCAGAGAGGAGCTCGTTCAAAACAATCTGGTAAGAAGACTGCTCAAACTTGCTGAGCAGTTTTTTTTTTTTTAATTTGGCTTAACGTCTTTTTAACATCTATTGGTCATTCAAGACGGGGGTTTTATCCTCCATTCGCTAGAAACTTGCAAACCAGCTACCCACATTGATATCATCCTGTCTGGGTTTGGCCGGAAAAATGAACCAACGATACGTGGTGTTCCCAGGCGGTCACCCATCCAAGTATTGACCACGTCCGACGTTGCTTAACCTCAGTAATCTGACGGGAACTGGTGTATTCAACGTGGTATGATCGTTGGCTTGAAGTTGAACCTTAACTAGAAAAATAAGCTTAACCCAATACACAAAAAGCCCAGGAGGCTGAGGTGTGGGGATTCCAAACCTAAGGGGTTAAAGCTTAATGAAATGAATGATACAACTCCGAACATCTCATAAGCTTAACCCAATACACAAAAAGCCCAGGAGGCTGAGGTGTAGGGATTCCAAACCTAAGAGGTTAAAGCTTAATGAAATGAATGATAGAACTCCGAACATCTCATAAGCTTAACCCAATACACAAAAAGCCCAGGAGGCTGAGGTGTAGGGATTCCAAACCTAAGAGGTT